>WTSP01002898.1:10314-31729 GCA_025331215.1 Actenoides lindsayi
GGGAGGGCAGGTGAGAAATAAAAAAAATTCCAAGCAAATGTTAGAGATTATTATAAAAGGACCTCTGCCAAAACAGAGAGCATCATTATGCCACTGAAAATATTTTTAAAGGACAAAGAAGTAGTACAAACACTCAGACCAGTAGGTACTACAGAGCTGTTTGATCACACAGATTTTAAATTCAGCCAGTGTAGAGCTACGCAAGAAAAACATAGTACTATAACGTTAAATTTGTTCAAATTTCTCAAGAGCCAGAAGGAAGGCTACAAGTAAAATTTCTTAGAGAGCTTAAATGAAACCCAATCAAAAAGTCTTCTAAAATATCTCAGTTTAAAACATCTTTGTCTGATATGCACACACACAAAAAAAATCCCTAAGGGAGACTTAATATATGTAGTTTGCTTTTCATTTCAACTTCAGTTTGTGAGTTTTCTTAGTGTTATGATTTTTTTGAAGTTACATACATACATTTACATGAATTTTTGTTACATGCCAAATATACTGAGTTTTTTAATACAGTAATGTTCCTTTAACTTGGTTTTGTTACACAGATAAATAAAGTCTTACATGGTTCCAGCCCTGCAATCACGATCAAACCTGCACACTTTCATTCTAAACAGACAAGTCTACTTAAAAGCCAAAACAGTTTGAGTCGAACTCTTACAGAGAAGTCATAATGAGACTACATAAAAATTTAGGGTTTGCTGTGTCATTACTAATTTTTCTACAAGCAGACAACAAAAAAAATAAAAAAAATAAAACCACAGTTTCAAAATAAGGGTATCTTTGCTACAGAAAGACCTAGTGAAAGTCCTCCTACAGAGGTAGAAATTCCATTGCTCTATCCTCGGAGAGGATCAGCAAGTCCCCAAAAAAATCTAGGAGTAACTGGGTGAATGGCAGTCTCAGCCTTACTAAGTATCCTCTGTTCATATCTACAGCAGTATGAAGCATCTGTCTTCCCCCAAGCAGCACAGGAGAGAGAGGAATCTTTTTTTGCATAGAGACCCATCTTGAGCAATACACTGTATTCAAATTAAATCAATGAGTCACACCACAACACCAAGAGAAATCAGACACGTGGTTACTTTTTCCTGTGATGACCTTGATTCCATTCACGCAAGAGCAAATGTTCCTAGAAGGAGCTGAAAGCCTGCATATGGGGGATGGAGAAGAAATAAGCCGCACAAGATTTATTGTTTTGGTTCGCTGGCACACACTTGTACTCACCTATTCCTCCAGAAGCCATCAAATCAATTTAAGAAGGCCAGAATAAGTCACCAGTCTCGACTTGCAAACTAAAACACCCAAAGAGCATCTCCTTTGCTGTGCAGCTACAGCGCTCATCCCTGCAGCATCCACCCAGATGCACTATTTAGTAAAAATGTTTTTACATATCAGCCAGAAAATACTTCAGCAGAAATCTTAGCAATGGGGTATTCTCACCTTCAGGGAAACTTGATATAAGACGACTACTCTAAGTTACTTGGATGGGAAATCCAAAGTAACCAAAAAGGGCAATTCCTTCTTTTTTTTTCTCTTTTTTTTTTTTTTTTTTTTAATGGAACAACCATTAGACTGATCCCAGAGCTTTCACAGGCTAAGACCAGTGCTTTGGAAAGGGGAATACCAGTAGGAGGATTCAGCAGCAACTGAAGAGTTAGTCAGACCAGCATACAGCAAAGTGGTTATGAGCAAGCTTTTAAATCAGGTACTTAATAGAACATATAATTATAGGAAGATTCAATGCAGAGGTCTCAAGAGTCACCTAATTCGCCTAATGGATGGAAGATAAAACTCCCTCTTCTCAGTCCAACACTCTGCCCACTGGATGTCAATAACTTGACTCTGAGCGATGTTCTTAGCTCAATGCTGGTCATCCACAAATGTCATTGTCTTGCCCAGATGTCAGCCTGGGCTCTGATACTGTGGGAAAACTCAGCAAGAAGTTTGTACAATAGCCAATAAATCGAAGAACCCATTCAACACCTATATGCACACATACACACACAGTCCATTTCTTCCAAGTCAAAAAACATTAGAGGATAATTTTGTGACCGCAAAGCTGCTTTGGGCCTTGTTTTAAATTGGACTCTGTAACTACCAAAAGCTTATAAATCTTACCCTAATTCCACACAGCCAGCCAGGTGCTGAAACAAGGGACAGGCTGAAATAGAAAACGCAGCATATCCCCATCACCAGCACCCCAGAGTTGCTCAGTTCCCTCAGATGAGCACTGAGTTGAAGTCAATTTGAGTACCCTGAAAGTGAAGGGTCCTGTATTTGGTTCTTGTATTTCTTGTTATTGCAACTATAGCACTTTCTCTCTTGAATCTATTTTATATGAAACACCATAACATGGTTTTTACCTCCCATCCTTAGAATTTTTCTCCTTTGATCTAGGATGGAGAAAGTAGGGTAATTACGTTTTCATTTGAGATGAACAAAATCTCCATTCCCAATAAAGAATGGCTCCTTTAAAGAAAGGCAGCTGTATAATGGTTGGAAAGCAAAATGGAGGAAGACATAGATGGTGGCCATAACCCCAGAAATCCAGTGCCATCCTATTGTATTCAATATATCCTATTGAACATTACACTTGCCTGAAAATGGCTTTTTCCCCACCTCTTTCCCTTTCTTCTGTTCCATTTCTTACAATTTTAGCATATGAAAGAAGAAAAAAAAATTAATTTTAGAATTTGCTTTCAAATTTAATCTCATTTATTGATCCATCACTTATGGTCCTCACAAATACTTAAGGGTATATGGGCAATATACACGTGACCCAAATAACGTAGCTCCTTAAATTCTACATCTTCCAAGTCTCTATAGATCTGAAGATGCAATTACTGGGCTACATACCAACAATGTAGGGAAAGAAATTTAAGAGAGAGCTGATATCAGAAGATATTTTTATAGCACAAGGAAAGCTGTTACAGATAAAACAGAGATCTTGTTTGGCTTTTCTTCACACAATGACCAGATTACATGAAAGCTCTGCAGCTGTTCTGCTAGAGAAAACAATAGCTGCAGAATTTCAAAACAAAAACCCCATAATCCTAAAATGAATTATTAAAGGAATGGGAAGCCATGAAGTTACTGGTCTAAACACAGGGTTTGACTGTATATCTTGTTGTTCCCAAGAAGGAAAGCCCAAGACCAGCAATGTGCTGAAGGTTGATGACCTGATGGCTGTGGAAAAGCTAGTCCCAGAATTCTGCGTGCTCCAAGACTTGTCAAGTTGGGCCTTAGCATCTCACCAGAGACAGGAACTGCACCGATGTAGACAATATAATCAGAAAAGGAAGGACCAAATGATAATAGTCATGAAATTTGTAGCAAAGATAGTAGCAACAAGATATGGGTGAAGGGAATAGGAAATTGCATGGGATTACATTTAATAACACATTACCAAGACCTGGCTGCCTATCCTGTACTGGTCTGCTTCTTGCTTCTGTTCATTTTACTATTGACAGTCATGTGTAGCAGCATCTTCACTTCTACTGGTGATGTACAAGTGAGACTTGACCAATGAAAGAAAAAAATCTGAGTGGTTTCCATCAGAAAGGCAAAGGCAAGAGAAGAATGGCCACGCATTCAACCAAACCATATACCCCATCCCTAGATTCATCCTACGGGTGTCAGGTTTATTTCAAATTCCCACTGTCAGCTCCTTATGTGTAGATAATCATCTCATTCCAATTGTGTACAGCACTGAGTTCCTAACCATGCATGACACCCTCAGATGCATCTGCAATACTAAACAGTATTTCTTCAAAAATGCCTGGTTCTTAAAAAAAGTTTCAAGTTCTTCTGTGCTAGCAACAGTAGGAACACGAGGGACACAGTAGAACCAACACAGCAGGCATTGGCTAGATGAGCCAGAAGCAGCAAGGTAGGACAACCCCAGCACTCCTTTGCAACAGCACTCCCACCAGTTTGTGTCGGGAATGTATCTGACCCACTGACACACTCAAAATAAGAGAAGGAAATATTATTCCTACATGATTGTAGATAGGTTCTTTTCCCTGCCCACCCCGCACCTGAGCAATCCAACTGGAGATAGCCTTCATGTGTGGAAGACAAACGGGAAAGAAAGTCTGGCAAGCAAGTGCGAAAAGCACTGTCTGGATGATGACAGGAACTGTCCAAATTCAGCACATAATCTGTAACAACTTTTTACAACTGAAAAGCATTCATACCATCCTAATGTTTCAACTTGTCCAAAAAGAAAAAAATTCTAAGGTTAATACCCTTTAATACCCCACACTCTTAATAATTTTTAGTTCCAGACAGACCAAAATTCAACAGCCTCAGCTTGTAAAAAGTTTATATTTAAATGTTGTATAATAGGAAGTGCCAGACTGGTGAACCAACAAGCATAAGAAATCTCTAATACTGAAAAAAATAACAGCTCTGACTGAAAAGTTACTCATAATATGTTGAGCTTTTTACTGCTAGGGTGGGGAATGTCTCCCAGACCATTACATAACCACTAACTGGTCAGGACAGATCTTTGCTTGCCAATCTTAACTGCTGGATTATTTGCATACAAGAAGTGCTACAATCTCTAAAGATTTTTTGCTGTATGTCATAAGAGCCCAGCCCAAAACCTATTAAGTTAATGATGGTAATGGGCACTGAATTACACGTACATTCATTAAACTAACAAAACAGTCCTACATCAAATCTTGCCTTGGTCTTCACAACACTTGAATACATCATGGGCTAAGTTATGCAAATTTAAATATATTCCTTTCTAAAGGAAATTAAATAAAAATTCAGAGAAATTGTACTTACCTCTATACTTCAGAACAAAATCTAAAACTCCAAGAAAACTTAAAAAACTTTAAAAAAACTTCTTCCTAATATAGAAAATTCTAAACACTACTGCACTAAAAATGTGATTTATGTCACAGAATTTTTAAGAATAAACTCTTCTTGGAAAAAAAAAAAAAGGAGACCACACAGAGATGACACAATGCTATTTATTTTGATAGAAAACGCATTCATTCTTTTGTGCTGTCCAAATGTTTTCCAAGTGTCACAGACTTCTGAAGTGACTAAGCAAGTCCATTAAAGAAACTGAGAGGGAGCAAACTATACTTTGGCAAGCAAGTAGATCACCACAGGATCTTTTGGCAGCGAAAAGTGTATTGGGTTTTAGTAACATGAGGGCTACAAAGGTGTCTTCTGTGAGAAGCTGCTAGAAGCTTCCCACGTGTCTGACAGACCCAATGCCAGTTGGCTCCAAGACCTACCTGACACCAGCCGAGGCCAAGCCCATCAGCAGTGGTGGTAGTGCTAATGTGGTAACGTTTAAGGAGAAAAAAGCTGTTGAACTTCAGCCAGATTGAGGAGGAAGAGTATGTGAGAGGAAACAACTCTGCGGACACTGAGGTCAACAAAGGAGAGGGAGGAGGTGGTCCAGGCACCTGAGCAGAGTTTCCCCTGCAGTCCATGGTGAAGACCATGGTGAGGCAGGCTGTCCCCTTGCAGCCCATGGAGGTTAACAGTGGAGCAGATATCCACCTACAGCCCATGATAGGGGATCCATGCTGGAGCAGTCTGTTCCTGAAGGACTACACCATCTGGAAGGGACCCACACTGGAGCAGTTCATGAACCATCATAGCCTGTGGGAAGAATTCATGCTGGAGAAATTCATGGAGGACTATCTTCCTTGGAAGAGACCCCACACTAGAGCAGGGGAAGAGTGTGAGGAGTCCTCCCCCTGAGGAGGAAGGAGTGGGGGAGACAACTTGTCAACTGACCACACCTCGCATTTCCCATCCTCCTTGTGCCACTGCAGAGGGAGGTAAGGAACTCAAGAGTGAAGTTGAGCCTGGGAAGAAGGAAGGGGTGAGTGGGTAAGATTTAGTTTTATTTCTCATAATCCTACTCTGATTTGGCTGGTAATAAATTAAAGTAACTTTTTTTCCCCCCTAAGTCAAGTCTGTTTTGCCCATGATGGTATTTGCTGAATTATCTCTCCCTGTCCGTATCTTGACCCACAAGCTTTTCATTACATTTCCTCTCCCCTGCCCATCTTCAGATGGGGAGTGATAGAGCAGTTTTGGTGGGCACTTGGCATCCAGCCACAGTCAACCCACCACAAAAAGACAGCAAGGAACTTTCAGATTGTGGAATATGCTTCTTCAGAGAGGGTCTTTCTGTGAAAGTGGTCAGCAGTGGGAAGACCAATAGTACTGACCGCTAAACTGAATAACTAAGTTCAACCACTGGTCACATGAACCAGTCAG
The DNA here is from genome assembly GCA_025331215.1 of Actenoides lindsayi. Lineage (NCBI taxonomy): Eukaryota > Metazoa > Chordata > Aves > Coraciiformes > Alcedinidae > Actenoides > Actenoides lindsayi. Next base: position 16,576 of record WTSP01002898.1, read on the forward strand.
TCCCATTCTTCTCAAAGTGGCTCTTTCAGCTGGTTCTGCAGGCACAGGCAGGCATCGCTTTGTTGGTTATTTTCAGGTAGCATTTTTAGGGTCACCATCTCTACTAGAAGATCTGAAAAAACAGTTAAATTTTCATCTGGTGAGATGAAGGCAGACTGTTATACCAATTCACACAAGATGAGGAGCAAGGCAGTTTTGCTAGTGCAAGAACACAAATTCTGCATGCAAGGTATGGGACATAATATCCAGTCAGCTGCTGTTCCAACATGTTATACTTCTCCATTGTGGTAGCTGCCCTTGCAACCCCATAACCAGCGTACAAAGCTTTCAGCCTTGTCCAGCTGGCAGGATGGTTAGAGGTTCCACTCTCAAGCTCTAAACCCAAACCAGCAAAATCTCACAGTGGGATGAAAGCCAAAAAAAAAATCACTAAAATTCAGGCAGCCACCAGCATTTTTTCCCAGTCCTTTTTGTGAGCCAGGACAGGGAGACAGAGTTCCCACAAATGAGATGGTTTGCCTCAGGCACAGAGCCTCTAAAATCTTACTGCTTCTATGGGCAGCAGCATTACCAGTGCAACAAAAACACCCTCTGCATGCTTTTCAGTGCAGTCATTTCCATTGAGCACAGAACATGTACCTTCCATTTCCTAGGTTTTACATAATCTGTGGGCTGCTAGGAACCTAATAACTGTGTGTTTTCAGTTTTGTTTGCTTTCAATCCTCATAGCATTTTCTGGTTGTGTCTCATAAACTTCTTTAAAAGCACGTGAAGTAGAATATGCCACAGTCTATGTGTTGTTATGGCAACTGGAATATTCAAAGTTACCAGGAACTAAATATATATTTGTTATCTTAAAGTGTTATTATTTTTATTTGTAGCTTAAAGTGCTATTATTTTTGACCAGAATGTGACTGCATTCTCTTCCACCCAACTCACTCATTTTCCTTTTTGATCCCCAAACAGCCAAGACAGGGGAGGGAAATGGGTTGTCTGCACAATTCTTTGTCACAAAGAATTGTACAAACTTTTCATGCCGAAGGATAATTCAGTCAGGGTTGTATTCATACAAGTCTATCAACAGCCTCAGTTCTATTGGTCACAGAACCTTCTCTCTTGGAATACCCCAAGTGGTTCAAAATGCACATAGAGCAGCCAAAGAAAAGTAAAAGGAGTTGGGATTTTGTGCTGTGCTCCAAACTGTCATAGTTGGTTAGTGACAGTACACAAGTCACCAAGTCCAATATTGAAATTTTTACTGTTTTCAAATGGCTTTATTTTGTGTTTCTGATTTGAACCACGTTCACCCTGAAGCTTGGAGGTATTAATCATCCACGTAATCCAACAAGTGAGGCTGGAAGTGCGATGGCTCAGTCTCAGCACAAAAACACTCCCAAAGAGGTTCCACCAGTCATGTCACAATGAAGACACAGGTTTGCAGACACTTCGCACAGCTGTCTTGAATCTCTCCATGCTTCCAATTCCCACCTCCAGAATAGCCAGTGACACTCTCAGTCATATTTGTACTCATTGAATCATATTTCCTTGAAGGGGTGGAAGACCGAAGAGTCCTCTCCTGTTCATACATTAAACTATAATCCAGGGCTAACAACAGCTACTAGTTCAGGTTAATTCCTGTGTGACAAGGACAACTGTTACTTACTCGAAGCCACCCTTCTAATTAAAGTGAAGCAAGCCGTAACTATACACAATTGTAAAATCATTCAGCTTTCTAGTTAGCAAATATACAACTACTCCTGCTTTTACTTCTGTCCCCGCTTCATTCTTACTTCGCTGCAAAATAATACTGTTCATCTTTCCATGCATTTATTGCGGCATCTTTTTTATTCTCTCACATAACCACTTCATTTCTCTTTCTGTCCACCACATGCTCTCTTTTTCCACTTCTAAATTCATCCCAAGCAACTTCACTACATCTCTCTTCATGCCAACTTGTCCTACTTGCTGATACCAGAGATTCACTCAACCACAATTGCCTGCAACCTCATGACTCACTCAAAGCCTGAGAAGTTTACCAAGACATTATGACTAGGTAACTAAGTTCCAGTTCAGTACTGTGATGGAAATGTAAGACCTGATTAAAAAGGAAAACAAAGTGCTTAGTTTTCTACAAGACAGTATCCTGAAAATCTGTCCAAGAACTTCTCAAACATACAACTCGGGAGATTTCCACACACAATTTCCTGGCCCAAAAACAATACACTTAAAAGCCAAGTTAAAAAAATCCCAAACCCTGTGAACTTTGGACGTGATTGAATTACAAGTGGCTGAAAGAAGGCAGATGCTCAGCTCTATAAGTCCTTGTTGCAATCCGTCAGTAGCTGTCACCACTTGAGTTTTAAGTTTTCACCGCTTAATTCCATTTCATTCAGAAACAAGAAAACACCAGAAAAAGCAAAACCAAGCTTTAAATGCAGGCATATTTCAAAAATCTATTGAGTTTTGTTAAACGACAAACATTAAGCAACAAATATCATCCCGTGTCTGTAAGCTGCCAGTCTTGACTTTTATCAAGGACAGCTAGCTTGCTTGCTTTAGTTTTTCACATAGGCAATTCAATCCAGGCAGGTAGCCCTTCCTTTCTCTTATCACTCCTATTCAACTAGTTCTGCAGAGTTAGGGACTATCTAATTTTCAGATTCCCTGCACATTCTCTCTCCCATTCTCTTGTACTGCAATTCTTTCAAAACTGGACTGCCAAATGAATAGCATTTATCTTGAGTGATCTTCCAAAAGGAAGCACAACGTAGGCTCCTCCTGCATGAAATATTCTTGCTGTCCTATTCTGTGCATTAATAGGCAACCAAATCATTTTGTCCCTCTCTGAAAAGGGAATTTCACTGCTCAATTTCAAATGCAGGCAATACACAGCCTGCTTACAGAAGCCGTTCAGAGACACAACATTTCTAAAAAACATAAAAAGTAACTCCTTGTCTGCTTTCCCTTCACATTGATTACCCGTAACTACTGGACTTTTGAGTCCTCAACTAGTGCAAATCCCACTGAGGAAGCAATCAAGTCTTTCTACTTTTTGCTACTGCTTGTCCAAGATTGTGACCCATGTCAGTTCTAGAAAGACCATAGAATAGACTGGAGGGAAAGCATTACGAAAGAGATATATTGGAGGACGTAGGGATGAACAGAAACCATGTATTTCTATAGCAACTGAATTAAGCTCTGAGAATTTGTTCCAGACATCTAGTTACACTGTGGCAATTTACAGACAGCACTTTGTTTTAACATGCTAAACAATTGGCCATAATTACAGTTGGAGGCAGAAAGTCACAAAGGTTGTATAGTTACTGGGCTCGTAAACAAAGAGATAATACTTTGCAGCAAAAAATAAAAATCAACAAGAACTAGGAGCTAGATTGATACATACTATACTAATTTCATTCACAATGCAAATTATACCTAGATTTGTCTTTCTGGAGCTCAGATGGCAGCAGGCTGCCATCACAACAGTCTTTCTAGTACAAGAAAGCCAAAAGCTCAGCTTAGGCAAGAATATGGTTTAAGAGCAGGGGCACAGAGTACAGTTCTCATCAGTGGTAAGTCAGGAAAATCATTCGCACCAAGTCAATCCCAGCTGAACTGGAAAACTCACTGCCAACATACAGAGGATGCATTTACAAGCAAGCTTCCTGTAAGCATCATGTACACACATGGGTCACTTGAGGGACAGAGGGAGAAAGGCATTTCTGTAAGAACAGCAGCAGAGCAGGACACCTGCAAGCTCAAGGATCTATCTTTGGAAACAAACTCTTCACCCCACACAAAAGAGCCACTACTGCAGCAGCTATATAGCATTAGCTGGAGTGAAGAGAAGCAGGGGAAAACACTATTTCCAGTGGATTCCCCTTGTTGGAGCAGCTGCTTCCAGTTAACTGGGAGAGTTAACTGCTTAGTATCACCTCTTTAACAGACCTGTCTTTCTGTATCCATGACCTAGCTTGCCACTAACCAGCAGCCAGGAGGAAACAATTGGAGATCTAGGGACAGAAGTGGGATTAGACCTTCCCGTTCCTCAACCACCAATGTGCGTAAAAACAGCAAGAAATAGGCAAAAAGTTGCTACTGCCTCTCATTAAAGGAATAGCAAAGACCAGTGATGCATTTGATGTGCTTTCAGTCTCATAGCAATAAATAAGATCTTCTGAATAGTTTCCCTGGGAAAGTGCATGTGTACAGATAGATCTTCAAGTATTGCTAACAGCATGAGGGCCAAACACACTGATGGCAGGGAGCAAACAGTTGAAATAGCTGTGAGCAAGCCAAATTCATCTCTCTTCTCCTCCCACTCTAACTCTCTCCAGCTCAGTCTGGTCTCTTCTACTCCAGGTAGGCTCAAACAATACGACAGATGCTCAAGTAGATAGGAAATCTAGCCCTAGGACTATGCAATTGAGCAGCCAGTTATGTATTCTTATCCTTTTTATCACACTATTGCCAACTCAAGTCTGGCCCACGTCCAGTACCATAATATAAATTGGTTTATTATAGTCAGATTCTTAGAGAGCAGGTCTCTACCTGGTCTCTACTAACATACTGGCAATATTATCAGTTCCTTAGTATTACTGTATTCTTTCCTTACATATATCACAGTAACTCTTAAGAGCGATCCAAAATAATCTCCATCTCATTAGGCAGAGGTGCAGTATAAACACAAAGATGACATCTACCATTCCTCTAGTTTGCTATCTAAAGAGAAAGAATTCACAGAAGTTAGAGATAACCAACTTAAGGTCGTATAGCAAACTGGTAGCAAAATAAAACCTGTACTTCAGTTCCCTAGCTCTTACCTTATTTGTTATTTAGTAGGTGACCAGACCAACAAGGAAAGAGTTCAAGATTCAAAATATCTTCCCTAGGCACCTTACAGATTTACCACCTTCACTTGGCAGAGAACAGTATTATAGGTCTCAACTCTAAATGCTGCCTTATATAAATCACAACTCCAACCTTACCCCTGAAAATCCTAAATACGACAATTTTAGCAGTAAACCAAGGAGTCCTATAAATCTTAACTCAGTGAGCACTAGAGGAGAGCCATCCCCTAAGGGATGGAAACTAAGAGCAAGAACATGACCAGCAAGATCAAAGCTTGACTGGCATGCTTACCCCCAGCATGCAAGCAAGACAGACCTGGAGACAGCAGCCACATCCAGTAAAGAATCCAGATCACAAGGTAGTATGACGGTGACTAGTCAGCTCCACAGACAAGTTGAGAAGTCAATCCTAAAGTCAGAGCTAGAATGAGGTCTGGCAATTGCCACGCACAGCCACAGAGATGAGGCTGGGCCAAAAATCAAGCTAGACAGTGAGTCTGCAAGTTGAGACCTCAGTCAGAGGGCTCCATGGCTAAGCACTGACAGAGCTGTAGCTAAGCTCAATCAGCCATCTTCCTGTAACATAACTCAGGCAAAAGGCAAAAGCCCAGGACTGAGCTTGAATAGAGCTCCTGGGCCCACAGGTGTGGGCCCCAGGTGAGGCTCATCACTGCTATTAAGGCTTATTAGCACCCTCAGAGCACTGACACACCCAGACACCTGCACTTCCCGCCCTTAAGAAGTCTAACAGGCAAAACTAAATCCCAGTACAAGTGTCCAATACCAACAGGCCTCCACAAATTCCAACCCTCATCTTAGTCCAGGAGAACTGCTTATATCCCCGTGTAATCTTAGCCAAGAGATTTATAAACCCCCAAACTAACATTAGTACAGAATGCCATATGAGTCCTGGCTATGGTTGCCCTCTCATACAACAAATCAGCCAAAACGAAGACAATTCCTTTCCACAGCTCCAATTGCCCTCAGTGTCCTCAGCGATGTGTGTCTGCTCCAGTTAGTCACCAGTTGTCTTAAGCCCTGTCTCACAGCTAGAGTCTGTCTAGGCAGCACATGACCAAGTTATTATATCCTTTTTTTTAAGAATGCTGGGACAAACCAGTACCAGTTGGGTCACCTGGTCCTCTTAACCAGACACGCTTCTATTCTGGACTCTCAATCCTCAGACCTAAGATATTTTCTACAGCTTTCTCTGTAGGCACCAAAACCTATGTGATGAACAGTCCTCTGCCATCTGAAGAGAGCCTCCCCAGACTCCCGTGTTCAGTGTACCAAAGGGCAGCAGGAGTTGTAATTGCTTCAGTACAGACTAGCGCTACCAGCCTTTTTAGGAAGCACTTGCAACAAATACAGCAAGTACATAGGGAAGTCACAGGAAAGCTACAGGATAATCTTACAGGCCGACATTTCATTTTCTCTAATAATAAAGTAGGTATATGAAATATCTGGAGAATTTGGAGAATTTAGCCTGCACGCGTAGCAATGGGAGTGAAAGTTCTGCTCCTCACAGGAGGGAAAGGATGTGATCGGCAGGGGATGAAAGCTACACTTCTAATCAGGTCTAGACAGAAAGTTTCCATCTCCAGTTCATCACAGACCAGTTACCAGTACCTAATTCACACAAAACTAACAATAATAACATTTTTTTTAAAAAAAGATTGAATTCCAAGGTCAAAGTAGCGATGGAGAAGTTATAATGGTGAAAGTAAACATAAGCCTTGACAGAGGTACAACTGAGTGCTGTACCAATAGGCTCAATAGCTTGGGCAGGGGGAAATCTTCCTGTCTGTGACAACTATGCTTTTTTTATTCACTCAGAGTCACACACCAAAAAGTTAACATTACATCTTAAAAATGGAACATCTCATCTTCCAGAAAACTTCGCACTTTCCCATTTTCCTGGAAGCGCTAAGTTAAGTGCTCCTCAGTCATTCACCTTAGAAATAACGACCCCATCCAGGGAGCTGAAATATGTGTATTATGCACTGAGAAAATACATTAACATCTTTATTGGCTGCTCCATCCAACCGAGTCTTTTCCCATAAAGAAAACAGTCCCTGTGACACTAATTTCCCCCTTTGAGCTGAATGTTTTGTAAAAGTCTGTGGCTATCAAAGCAGCACCGAAATAAAGCCACAGATGTGTAGAGCCAAGCTTGTCCTGGCCACACTGCCACGCTTGCCTCATGCCCATACTGGAGGTCCTTGCATAGCCCAGCTGCTACACTGGCACCTCTGCCTGCAACAGCCCTGCTCCATCAAAACCCACTTTCTGTCTCTCACCCAAAATAAGACTGTTCATGCTCCTCCTGGGACAAATTTCAAACACTTTCTTCTGTAGCAAGGTCTCACACCATAACAAACACCATGATAGAGGTTTAAGTCTCTTTGCCAGTCTCTTTTCAATTGTGCCCTGTGATAGGACAAGAGGTAATGGTAGCAAGCTGAAACACAGGAAGTTCCACCTCAACATAAGGAAAGACTTCTTCACTGTGAGGGTAACAGAACACTGGAACAGGCTGCACAGAGAGGTTGTGGAGTCTCCTTCTCTAGACTAGAGTTTCAAGACCTGCCTGGATCTGTTCCTGTGTGGCCTGCCCTGGGTGTTCCTGCGCTGGCAGGGGGGTTGGACTCAATGATCTCCAGAGGTCCCTTCCAACCCCTACCATTCTATGATTCTATGATTAAGGAACATCCAGAATCAAAACCTAATCTGAGCCAGAGACAGACAGGGCTCCCCTAACTTGAGATTTAGGGCATAGGTATGAGAGGCATTACCTTACAGTTTTTTCTGATTGGGAGCTTATTTTTACAGATTAATTTTTTTTTTCTTTTAGTTTTAGTTTTTAGTTAAGTAACAACAAAGGGAAATTGAGGAGGCTGACATGAAGATGAGGAGGAATGTGTCTCAAAAGCCAAAGCCAAATCCAAGTATATTACACACCCAACACAAAAACAACGGCACCACTGTGTGCCCACATCTTTCCCCTGGAATATGTTGTTCTGGGCAAGAGAACACTCCTAAGCAATGCTGCATTTTACAGTGCTGGTCACTTCCACAGTCAGGTTTTGTCTTGCAGCAATGAAAGTGGTGGCTCATGGGCAGTAATTTTCTCCAGTTTTCTCACATTTCTTACCTAGTTTTTGAATAAAACCATCACCCACAGCAAAGCTGTTGTTTCCATCCCTCTTGCCTGGCACATGGAAATACAAAATCAGTGCATTTGTACTGCAGGTTTTTGGTCTGAGGATCTCCCCCTACAAGGGTCACTGTCAGCTTCGCCTTGCAGTGACTCCTATTCAGAGCATGGATCTGGCGATGCCTATAAAGCCACCAGCTCAAAGTGCCTTGCATGCTTTTCCATCTAGCTCCAAACAGCACCTTAAAAGTGCTCTTGACCATCTGGGTTCTCACCTTTAAGGGTTTCAGATCATGACTAAAAGCTAAAAATACACTGTATCATAACAGATTTTATCAATGGAAACCACCAAGGACAAGAAAATCTGTCTCTTTCACACATTTCCCCTTCTGGGTACACCTACAGCGATTTTCTCTGTCTGTTCCTCCAGCTTCCAACACAAGAAAAACCTAGCATCACCCTCACATCCAAAAGAAAACAAAGGCAGTCACTGGCCCCATCAGTCATATTCTCAGTGACAGTCCAGGGCATAAAACACTACCTGACTTTCTAATCTACATAATATCACATGTTTCTTGTGAAAAGTCCCGACTAAAACACAGAGGAAACTTCCTGAACTTGCTATATCAAGTCAATTAAAAATGACCAAATAAAAAGCCTTTTGGGTAGGATCCTTGCATGCAGAGACTCAAGATAACAGAAGAAAAGCATTCACACCTTCCTAAACTCAGGACAAATCTGAACCGAATTTCAGGCTGAAGTTCTGATTTGGTTGGTCGTTCGTTTCTCAGAACAACAGAATTTGTAATCCTGCCTGACACAGAATACAAAACTTCCAGAGCAGGTAGAGCTATTAAGTTTCGTGCAGCTCCATGCACAATATGAAGGCATTTGCATTATATGAATTGATTCATTCTTTTGCCAACAAGCTGGATGGATGGCAGTGTAAACTTAAAATTTAGAAACATGCACAGATTTAGCCAAGGCAGTAAATTAAGTGGTATAGTAGCAATAAAGCAAATTTCATACACACTCCATCCTCACAAAAGTTTTTAAAGTAGTATGAGTGAAAATGATTTACTTTTGCTTACTGACTGGAAAAACATGAACAGTTCAGTGTTTTCTCAGGCTGATGTTTTTCTTTCTGCTGGGTTTGCCAAGCAGCCTGAAAAAGAGTGATGAATTTGCAGCTCCAAAAAAAAGGACTGAAGCCTGCAAACTGATCACGTACCTAAAGGATGTCACCAAACATCCATTAGAAAGAACCATCTATTGAGCTAGTCTGGATTGAAACAAATGCCAAAAGATGAACGGCACCATAAGAGGTTAGCAATGTCCTGTAGCATCTGGTCTGTTAGGTGTGCCAACATCGCACACCTGGGGAATAAGTCCATCACCAGGAAGGTAAGCTTACCAAATTGAGTTTCAACGTTTTTGAAGCTTAGGCAGGTTCTTCTGCTCTCTAGGACTGAGACAAGATCTTCATCATCATTCAGGTCCTTCAAACTCCTAATCAACTGCCTAACCCCGTTCTAACAATGAAAACTACAAAAAATACAACTAAAAATAAGCATTTACACTAACCATGAGGAAACCATTTCCTTTTCTTCCTTATCAGGTAGCACTATCAGATTTAAACCCACATCTTTGAGATTTACATCCTTCTCTCACTGCAGCTACTTCAGTTAATGTTGAACTGTGTAAAACACAGGAGATATCAACAATTTGGTGCTGGGTCCCCACCTTTTTTTTGTACTTTTGGCAAGTCAGCTCTGGGCAGCAAATAGATTCTCAGCTTTCAGTGCACCCTCCTGTCTAACGGCTGGAGACATTAGGTGTCCCAGTACATTCCTTCCCTGAGAAGCAAACTGGTAAAGTAAATGAACTGCTGGCCAGTTTTTATCAGAGAACAAAATTCTCTTTCATATCCTGTTTCACCTGATATTAGGCAGCCTTGCACTTAGTTCTTCTCTGTGGAATACATGCTCCTCCATAAATACAATTATATTTACCAGGGACTCAGAAATGGCTATTAAAATCAGATGAGAAAAGCAGTATAGATGAGACTGAACAATATCCCAAACTCTAGACTACATGCTAATTTACGGGGCAGTACCTTCCTAATTTTTCCTCTTGGCATCTTCTACTTCTAGACCCATCAAATGTGCATGTATCATAACAGGCATATGAAAAATATTTGGCAGCTCTGAAAATATGAACATCAATCATTTTTTTGGTGTATGTTTCTATCATGCTGTGAAAATGAGCCTCTCAAAGCAGATGTGGGGGACAATATGTGTCCATTACACTCCAAGAACTCAAAAAGCATCAACTTAACAGCCTACACTGCTTTATGATATTGTAATAATAACTTAAATGCATAAACCTGTAGAGAAAGGTCATAACCAAATGATGTCCCTACCGGAATTGAATTTTCATGCTGAAGTTCCAGAAGCACACAAACACTAACAGTCATCTACATCTGCCTTTATCAGAAATCTTCTTAATATGTAAGAAAGCTGCATTTCTAACTCCTCACAAACTAGGAAGGCCAAAAAATCAAAGTCATTACAGTACATGCATCCTCTCCCTGCTGGAAATTTAGGTACAGTCTTCATGGATGGAAACTGTTCACATTAACAGACAGCACATTTACATAAGGGAAACAAGATAAAGGAGTCTCTTCAGGTTATTCCAACTTCTCTCTCACATTTACCCACTTAAATTTCACCCCCAAAAAAAGTTTCTCCAGTAACCTTTAAGGCTTTCTTTTAGTCATTTGTATCCACATCATCAGTAGTATCAACCACAAAAGAGAATGGAAGAAAAGTAATTCCATCACCTCTGTTAGTGGTCTTCTCCAGGGCTATTTGCTTATGAGGTTTCTCCAGTACATTCCAAGAAATAAATGACTGTACATCAGCAATGACAGAAATAACAACTCTGTGTCAGGAATGACAGAGATGTGTAAACTCAAGTACCTCATTCCTATATAAATATTTCTGTGATGGTTTAACTTTACTGCAGTTACTTTCACTATTTTTTCCTCCTTTTTTTCAATCTCCATTAGACAAAAAATAAAATTCCCTAAGTATATCAATGCTTTCCTTAAATGGAAAATCCTGGTGCAAGCTGTGGGTCCTTCTGGCAAGCTTGATCAGAAATGTGGGTGAATCAGGGTATCTACTCACCCAGCTCTAACCTCTTCTTCCTGTATCAATCAGTCAGCAAAAGAGAATATGACTTGTCAGCTAGCACACTCCCATCACTCATACAAGGCAAACTCCTTTGTTCAAATCAATATTTGCTAGCAGGCAGAACGAACTGGTTTTGAGAGTGTTCTAATTAGACAATAGAGATTATTACAAAACACCTGCAATGTTTGTAATTGTTTAAAATTATGAGAATCAATATTAACTTACAAAAATACCATATGGTAAATGCTCATTCCAGGTAGGTGGTCCCTCATAGGCTCTCAGTGTTTCAGAAGTGATCATTAACATTTTTTTAATCTGAATGAACTTGTTCTCAGTTAATGTATTGGCTGCTGGTTTGTCCTCTGCGTGTTGACCGCACATCAATCTGGTTTAATTGCAATGCCTCCTTGTCTCATGCTGCCGGATCTGAGACAGCTTGTTCAGGAAGTGACTACACCAGACCAAGCTCACCAAGAGAGCAACCTCCCTCCTCTCTGTAGCACCTGTGGTCGAGAATCATAGAACGGTTTGGGTTGGAATAGACCTTAAAGATCATCTAGTTCCAACAGCACTGCCATGGGCAGGGATATCTCCCACTAGAGTGGGTTGCTCAAAGCTCCATCTAACCTGACCCTGAATATTTCCAGGGATGGGGCATGCACAACTTCCCTGGGCAACCTGTTCAAGTGTCTCACCACCCTCAGAGTGAACAACTTCTTCCTAATTTCTAATCTAAATCTACCCATTTCCAGTTTGAAGCCATCACCCCTCATCCTACCACTACAAGCTCTTGTAAAAAGTCCCTTCCCACCTTTCTTGTAGACCCCCTTCAGATACTGGAATCTCAGAGGCCTTGAAATAATTTTCAGGAAATCAGTGTTATTCAGTGTTTCATAACTTAATATCATAAATCTATGGCCACACACATAATGCTGTACTTGCAAATGACATCCCACAGCAGTGGTGTCTCTAGGGACAGCAGCCGGGGCCTCTGAGTGCAGGGCTGCAGAGATGAGCTGTGATAGCCGTATGGTCACTGTGTCAGTAGCTCTGGTTCTGCACAGTGCAAGGGGCAGTGTCTGAGTCTACCCCTCACAAATCCAAGCCAATTTCTTTATAAACACTAAAAAAGAAGTTCTACACACACACACACATACTGCCTTAATCTCAATGAAAACAAATAAAATATCTTTCCTGTAAGTCATATCCACAGATTTGTCTATATGTTGATTCAATGACAACTCTTCGAGCCACCAATTTTGCTTTTTAATTGAAAAAAGAAAAAACCAGATTACACACCTGTGGTGGTGTTGAAACAATAAATAATAACAACAAATATAAATATCTCCATAAGGTAGCTATTGCCATATCTCTTTTACAGAAGGATAAATTCATATATAGTCTGTCCATGCCACGAGAGAAATTATTACTCAACAGGTAATAACCCAGAGAAAAATCTTCCGATGTTGGTATGAAAACAAGCCTGTTTCTCCTTCAGGCACACTTTGTACAGTGACTCCTGGGAGTTGATCGTAAAAGAAAAAGAAGATAAAGGAATTACTTCCTTATCTTCTCCCTTTAGACAGCAAGAAAAAGAAACTGAGTTCCAAATAAATGTAAATATACTATTTTACAAATTAAATAACATATCATTTATGATTCTTAGCACACTCTTTGCAAGTATAATAACTTGGGATGCCAAAGAGAAAAACATAGGTTCAGGAAACCAGGAAACAGGCACAGACAAACAAATCTTGAGATTATCTAAGTCTAAAGTTAGAGAAACTTAATAAGGTTTTTGCTACTAAACAATAATCGCACAGCACTGTGTTTACCTATCAACATTCATGCCAGGGATCTCCAAGCATCTTATTTACAAACTATTGAATCACTGTTCCCATCACTGACATGCACCCACTACTGTTAGAGAGCAGAGGCTGCATAAATACACACTGCAGAACATTTAAGACAAGGGTACAGGCTGAAATGAAACAGTAGGAAACTGCAGAACAGCAATGAAATCACCTGAGTTGGAAATGAATTAAGACTCAGGGGTGAAAACTCCAAGACTTCTAGAAAAAATATCACTGGATTTTTAAACAATTATTAGTAAAATGGGCCTCCTTTGAAGTATTTAACCACCAGTCATGGTGCATTTAGTAATGATGCTGAGCATTAGTTCTGAGTAAACTTGGGGAAGGAAAAAGCCTAACAAAGGACAGATGATTTTTCAAGGTCCCTTCCAACGTGGGCTATTTTGTGAAATCACCAGGACAGATTTTGCTATCTGTTTTAGAGAAGATCTTGTAATAAAGACAGTGATTCTTCTCGCTTTATTTTATTGTTTGAAATTTTGAAAAATGTCAAAACATGAGAAATGTTTTGATCACTGAAATATATAAGGTAGCTTTGCAAGCAGCTATTAGAAAAACAAAATGAAGCATTTAATTAAGATAGGTAATAGATTTTATTTTCAGGTTCGCTTCTCTTCTCTTGAAAGAAACTGATTTTCATTAAAGAAATTTATCAAAAATGTATTTTGCAGAATATTTTGATCATCTCTACTTTAGCCTTACTACGGATCTCCTACAACACAGAGAAAAAGGGGGACAGTCAGAACCCTAGGGGATAAAAATAATGCACATGTGGCTCTGTTGCCCTTTCACAAGCTGTAGCAAGCAATACAGCATAGAAGGCAAAGAGGAAAAGAGAGGACATGGTTCTTGGGTTGAACAACAATCCAGAGACCACCCAAAGTGAGCAGCTGCAAGCTGATAAGTCTGATTTACACAAGGCAGTCTTGCACCTCTCCTTGACCACGATGTTCCAAAACCTGGAGGCATAAAGGTAGTAAAGCTATCTTTTATTGTTTTACTTACTGGTTGGTGCCTTCCCTGTCACTCCTCCTGAAGACGTAACACTGATTCGGATCAATATTTCATATTTTCCCCCAGATTTTTACCCCTGTTCAGCTTAGCTGGAATTAAATGACCAAATCACAGCAAAAGATGGGATATATAGCACGAGGAATGTTTGTTTCAAGAGACAGCAAAGCCAAAGAACCCAGCGAGAAAACTTGATGCAGGATTTATCACAAGGTTTCCCCTTAACACTTCATCTTCCTCGTTCCTTTTATTTTAAATATATATGGATTGTTGCTCTGAATTGTTCTGGTAAATCACTGCCTGCTAGAGAGGCTGTGATCACAACCTCTCTGGGCATTGGCATGTGTCACAATGATTGTAATTCACAGCAATATATAATCGTTTTCAAAATGCTGCAAACACAACTTCAGGGGGTTAATAAAGCTCCTTTCCAGGCCTCTACCTCCTTTCATTGATAATTTATTCAAGTTGTAATTGCTTGTAATATGTACCCTGTATCACATTACTACTTATGCTACATATACTCCCTGGGGCCATCCATCACCCCTGCCTACCAGTGAAGTCCTTGTTCTTGCCTCATGATGGCAGCCAGGGTACCAGTAAGACATGGGGGTTTGTGCCAAAATCTTAACTGACACCAATTGACTCTACCCTACGTATATCATTTGGAATTTCTCTTATCCTCAAACCCAACTTAGTCCATTGCATATAAACTAGCTCTTCAGCAGACACTTCCAACACACCTACACAAGTTTCACGTGGAAAACAGCATTGTTGCCACATTTTCCCCACCCTGTAAAACTCAGAGGCTGGGTTTCCTCTCATTTAAACAACAGGTCCATCAGCTTTACCCTGTGTTTCACAGATGTAAATCACAGCAGACTGCTTCCTTGGCCTTGGAGCACAAACAGCAACATACTGTTGAAGAAGGTAGTAGTGTTCGTTCCAATCAGTAGGAAAAAGCACTAAACAACAGTAGATGTAAGGTACTGTAATGGGTCTGGCTGAGCTGCTTTTCCCCATCCAGCCCTTATGCTGCAGTACTGGGAGCTGGAGGGTGTTGAT
>WTSP01002899.1:0-17408 GCA_025331215.1 Actenoides lindsayi
CCAGGCCCGACCCCCGCGCCATTGGCTCCGCCCGGCCCGGCCCAGCCCTGCCCCGCCCGCAGGCACTCCCCGCCGCCCGGGAGCGGGGTGGCCGGCCCGAGCTGGGCGTGCTGCCGCCGCTGCCGCTGCGTTCTGCGGGGAGTAGGGGGAGCGCGGCTATGGCTGAGAAAGTTTCGGCGGCTCCGGAGCAGCCGCGGGGCGCCGGCCACGTCGGCTCCTCTTGCTCCGGCTCCTCCTCCGGCTCGGAAACTCTTTCGGAGGAGGGGGAGCCCGGCGGCGGCGGGGTGGTAGCGGCCGCCGACGGAGCGGCGGCGGAGGGGCGGCTGCGGCGGCGACCGGGCGAGGAGCGGGAGAGCCCCTGCGAGCGGGCGGAGGATGACGCGTCGCTGGAGGACCGGGATGAGGAGGTGCGTTTGGCCGAGGCGGCGGCGCTTGCTTCTCCCACCCAGAGGCACTGGGGGCGCGCCGGTAGCGCTCTGCCGGGGCGGCCCGCCCGGAGGGGGAGGCGGAGGGGCCCCCTGCACCGGGGAGCGGCTTCGTGCCCACCTGGGTGCAGCCTTTTCGCGTCAAGTCCCCTGCTAAACCCGAGACGTTCTTGTTTCTGCTCCCCCGTGTTTCGCCGTTCTGGCTGCCTGTATTGAGGGTTGGGGGTTTATGTGTGGAGGGGGTATTCTTTAAGAAACCTTGGTTTTGCTACCTTTTGGCTAGCGTTGCTCTAAAAAAAACCATTCGATATGACGACGGAACTGATGGGCAAGCCCCTAAACTACACTAATCCTCTTGGGAGAGCTGGTGACAGGCTGTGGATTATGGAGGAGCTCCGTGGGTATAGATCTCGATCATGATGCGCCGATGCGCGTGTTTTTTCCTTCCCTCCTCGCTAGATATAGCTGCAGTACCTTCTGATGGCACTCTTAAAAGACAAATCCCTCACTGTGTAAGGCGGCCCTTTTGTGTCTGAGACTGAATTTCCCCCACTTGTTGTTGCGTGGTGTGTCTTGCCGTGACCCCCAGACCAAGCACATTGTTACGTCTAGCTGCTATTTTACTTCATCTTGGTACATAATCTCGTCTGTGCCGTAGTTGAGCGGCTGACTCGCCTTTTGTTGTAGTAAACTTTTTAAATCGCGCTTAGGTGTTTTTTTCTTTATTCTGTGCTTTTGTGCAGCTGGATGTGCAAAGGTGTTTTTTTGTGAGGTCCTGACACTTTTAAAGGAGTGTCCGCAAAGCGCTGTCTGAAGTTACTTGCAACTAGTTAAACTGTGGTTTCCAGAAATGTTTCTCTCCTCAGTAATGGCTGTTTACGTAGCTCCTGCTTTCTATTCTTTCTCTGATGTCCCCTCAGTTGAACTGATAAACTGTAGGACAGCATGGTAAATTGGATCTAAATATAACTTTCTCGTTCCCCCTTTTCTTTGTTTAAACACTCAAACTTGGATCAGGTTCTTGATCTATTTCAACTGCATGAGCCTATAAAGGGTGGAATGTAATTACAGTGAAGTGCATTTATGATAACAGGGGAATGAATGTGGATATATCCACTTCATTTAGAATTATTTTTTTTAATAGAGTTCTGAACTTGCTTTATTCACTGAACTGAGTAGAAGCTCTGTTAACTGCTGTTAGCAGCATGCACACTGGTAGATAATTAATATATCCTGCGTTTTGGCAGGTCTTGTATACGTCGGCTGGGGGCTGTGCTTGCCACAACTATGTTGTGTCTAGTTGCTTTAGCTTTCATTTGGTAAGCCTGCAGAATACCGGGTAGAAATACACAAAGACTGTCTGTTCAGTTAGCTGAACATACAGCTGTTGGCAGACCAGTTAACTTCTGGTTAAGGCTGGTTATTTCAGTGTGTGCTTTGGCGATGAATTACAGGCATCTTTTGAGTTGAAAGTATAGGGAAAGTGAGCCCCAGAAGAAGCCAACATTACATTCATTGTCATTTGGAAATTCTACACGGGCAATCTGATACCTCACCTGCAGTTAGTAATGCTGGAAGATAGGAGCATAAATTCATTTTAATGTAGTGGGAAAAGTTGCTTGAAATATGCAGCTCTCTTCCTTTCCTAGTGCCTCTCTGCTAGATTTGTTATCTGAAACCAGGCTTTTTTTGTCTGTGTTTTTTGTGCTTTGGCTTTGCCCATCCTTCCATTTTGGTATAGTCAGTGCTTGCAGCTGAATTCCTGCCTACCTGCAGAGCCATCTGACAGAGCCACCTGTATAATAAATTTTTTTTTGTGCAAAGACACCAGAATGCATTAGAGTGCAGAAATAAATGTATGCATGTTAATTTAAAACAGGGAGCATCTGTGTTACTTGCACTCAGAAGCCTTTAAAGGAAGACGAAAAAGGCAAGACTGAAGACCAAGATGAATGTACAGGTGATTTCAGGCTTTCTTTGTGTTACCTGCCAAAAGGGTAACATTGAGAGAAGTGCTCGAACATACTCTTTTCACATTGACATCCTATTTAATTACTGTCAATTAATGAAAATTCTGTTGTTCTCTGCCATGTTCTCGTTCTGTCTTCTTTTGGTTTTATGGATCCCTGTCATTTGATCCTGCTATTCCAAGTTTCATTTCTCTTCTTGCCCTGTCCTTGTTCCTGTTGCCAACATAGCAGAATTGAATCTGTTATCTGTTCAGTATCCTTCAGACAGCAGTCATAATGTCCTGATACCTCTCTTGCTGCTACCTGAGCTGTCAGTGAATTCTTCAAAGCCATGACATAAAAAATATTTTCAAACTAAATCTATAAATGGGCAATTAGAAAACATGCATATTTTCCCAATTGTGTTACTACTTCATGTGATATACCAGTAGAACTATTTATTCTCCTGTGGCATTGTATATGACATGACAACTCTGATCTTGTCTCTTCTTTGACCTCTTGTTTAGACTAAACAACCCCAGTGGCTTTAATCTTCCCATATAGAATGTGTTTCCAGACATCACATTGTTTTCACTGCTGTCTTGTGGACTCTTTCCAGCTGGTCACATCTGTCTTGAAGCATGACATCAAAAAACAGGATGCCACGCTCAGATTTAGGCCTTACTAGAGCTGAATAGAGCAAGGGAGTTGGACTTGATAATTTCCCAAGGCCCCTTCCAATCTTTACCATTCTGTGATTCTATGATCAGAGGTCTCAAGCAATGTTACTGTGTGTACATATCCTAGATTGCTAATTTACAGTTTCTGGTCCCTTATGAGTTTTGTGTCTTTTTCTGAAGAAACATGTAAACATTTCTACTCTACCAAAAAGAGTAGAACTGAAAACATAACTCCATTTTCAGAGTATCACATCTGAAAGAGTTAATTCCTGGAAGTGAATGGAGAAGGGACCATCAAGGTGGGAAGAGAAGGTGCATCACTTTGCCCCCCCCATTAATCATTACTTCATCTGACTGTTCCATAAACTTAACCTTTAAAAAAAAAAAAGTAGTACAAACTAACCAAAGAAAAGTAGTTTCTCTTTTCATGTAAACAAGAACAAATGATAGTTCACAAGGTTATGGCCAGCAGTTACTGAAGTGTTTTTGATGTTTTACTCTGAGATCTTACAGACATGAGAATTAAACATGGCTTTAACTTTACGTGGGAAGTACTTTGCTTCTAGAACATGAGTGAACTGAAGTGCAGTGGTTAGCAAACATCTGAAACAAATTAATTCCAGTGGATTATTTGCCTGTGCTCTTGAGGCAAGTGGCTAACTGCTGACGACAGTAGTCAAAATGGGATTGCATGATGAGGAGTACTCAAAGGAAACACTATGGAGGAGATGGCTTACTTCTTCCCTAACACAGCATGGTAATTTTGATTTTTAAGGGTTACTCTGTATTCTCTTTAGAAGTTCTTGTTGGAAAATGTGTTTTTCAGGCTGTGAAGGGAGGAGTTGAGGCAGGGTGACAGCATGTTTCCTGTTGTAATCTGACTGCTTCCACAGTTTGGGGGTAGTCAATACCAGACTGGTATTATGGGGAAAGGGATAAATGCAGAAAACCTCAGGATTTTACCCTTTTCCTTTTGGTTGCTTTTTCTATCTTTTTTTTTTTTTTTTTTACTCTGCCTTTCATTTTTACAAAAAAGTGATTGTGAACAGGAAACATATTTTATGAGGTTTATTGAGGCAAATGGTGCTAAATGTCATTGGTTGCATTAGTTTATCTCATTCAAAATGTTTTACAGTGTTTCAGTCCAGCATGGGATATGTGTTTCTAGGTTTTTTTGACGGTAGCTTCCAAATCTCACCCAGTGTTTTACAGGGTAAGTGAGAGTTCATGTGTGTTAATATTCTTTCTTAAGAAGAGGATGAAGGCAAACTACCTGTTCCTTGCCTGCCTCAGTGATCTGAAGGTTAAATTGTATATCTTGGAGTTGTCTGTCTTTTCCATCTATGTCAGCTGACCTACTGGAAGAGTTTATCTTCCTACAAACCTTGCCACAGTAACTGAGAATATGCATAGTTTACCAGAGCAGACTAGAAAATCAGGGAGGATCAGTGGTATTTCAGAGTAATACGCTGACATATAGCACAGCCGTCTTGGTCCAAAATGGATTTAAAACCTTCTGAACCTCATGGTGTCTTCTGAATCACCACAGTGAGTCCTCTTCATTATTTTAGATACTTTAAAAAAAACCCATCAAACAAAACCACCCACAAAAAAACTAAGGAGGGAAAATACAGTATTTTGTTCTCAAATAATTTCAGTTCTTGCTCTGTAAATTGTTGCTATCATAGTTGATAAGAATTGGTCGCGTGTTGAAAAGATGATGAGCAACATGAAAAGACAGGCTTTCTTATGATAAATGTCCACTGATCTTTGAAGTTGATTATTCCACATTTTCTCCTACTCTCTAGTTGATGTGTATAATGCATTAAAAAAAGATACTTCACTATACAGAATGAAAGTACAGAAGCTTTTTCTGATGCTGCTAATTCTTCACCTGAATCTGTGTTCTTGCTGTTTACATTGCAGTCTGTCGTGGCTTCAGCAGCGCTGTATGGTGAGAATTAATTACTAGGAAGCTAAAATTATGTCGTAAAAGTAGGCATAACAAGGTGGAGAGGGTGGTGAAGTATTGCTCTAAAAGCTGCTCTTTCACACATTTGTCCCTAAGCATATGTCCACCAGAGAATTAGAAGTGCCTCCAGCATTACAGATCGTCTGCCAGCTCTTCAACCCAGCAAAACTATAGTGTAATTTGGGGGAGGAGTGGAAATCAAAATGCTTTGGGATAAAGTAAGCAAAGAGTGTGTGAAGTGATGGCAGTGTTTACATGTGTCTGTGTATACCAGAGATGGTGGTAATACTGTCAAAATGTCACTGTGACCTAACTAGTAGTAAGGTTTTTGTTACTTTTTTGCCTCCTGCTTGTTCTACTGAACATGCTTATACTGTGTGGGAGGTAGATTTTTCTTTTAAATTTTTTGACTTTTTTTTTGTCTCTGACAGTGAGGGATCATTCCCTGTTGTAGCACAGCCTGAACGCTACAGCTACCTAAAGATGAATTGCCTAATTGCGAGAGTGTGATCCTTAGATCATACTAAGGAATAGTAATGGAATCCCATAATGTGTACTTCTCAGGGTTGAAATGATTGCAGTGGGATTACATAAAACACTCATCTAGCCTAGAGCATCCATGAAGCTGTTTTTGTGTCACTTGAACTAAAGAAACAGCACTGCTTTTCAGATACATTTTAAAAATGTGATAAGTTACCTGTAAAGTTAAATACTTCACACTTTAGGTGTGTAGGGCTGTCTTAACAGTCATGTAAAACACTTTCTTGATTTCCTTTTAATATGAAAATATGTATGTTTGACTACTACTTTAAACTTCTTGCGTGCAGGATAGGCATTTTTGTTAGCTCAGAAATAGTTTGGGATGAGGAGAGACACGTGGTTGAGGGCTTTATCTAATACAGTTGTGTGCTGTTGCCTGAGGTTTTTGATTATCTGTACAATAGCATCTTTTGCAGCTTTCTGGAACTTCTTTTCAAGACTTTCAGTGGGTATAAATAAACTTATAGCTAGAGCATGTCAATTCTCACTTACAGTGAGAGCTGAGGAAGCAGATTTGTACACTGAGTTGCATATCTGTTTCTATGTGCCGGAACTATTTAGATACTTAAAATCCTCCTGGAAGGAGGTTGGTGAGGACCTGGCAATTACAGTCCTTAAACCAAAATTTCGATGCATTTGCAAAAATGGTTGAGTGGACCTTTTGCACCCTTTAAATTTTATGGGCAGGAGGACATAGTCCTGAGGCTAATCTTCAGGATCCCTTAGTGTCTGTATGTTCCACTGTGAAATCGAACGTAGGGAAACACCGTTTCTGAAAAGCTGCAGCTTTGTAGAAGGAAGACAGACTAAGTCCAGTGTAGTCTGCTGCCTTTGACAACATTGTGGCTAGATGTAAGCTGCTTTGAACTGAATGTCAGTAAACACAACAATGTGGTTATACTCCTGTAGTGTGAGGAAGCTCCATATGATGGGGCTGCTCTGTTAGCAGTTACAGCTTGTGTAAAGTTGAGTTTACACAAAGGGATGAAAGAGTCCTAAATCTTGAGGCATAAAATACAAGCACTGTCAAGTGCAGTGCAAATGAGAAGATCCTAGCAAGCTGAGCAGCTGGATAGCCTTTTACTGCAGCAATCCATGTAATGGGGTGGCTTTCCTCTTGGCTTTGTTGCATATTATGCACTCTCTCGCCCTACCCCCAAAGCACAACTCTGATCTCAAAGATTGCCGTGCTGAAGCATGAATACATATCAATTATTTGTTTGCTGATCTTGCTTTTTGGATTACCTGGAGCTGGTAAACATTAACCAGCAATGCTCTTCTGTATGAGGCATGCGAAGATGTTTACCCTTGTTTTAGAGGCAAAAATATGAAATGCAGAATTTGAGGACGTATGAAGAGGGATGTGATGAATCTGAGAAAATGAATAATACAAACAAAACCTTAAAGTTTTCTATTAAAGCTTCCTTAAGCAGAATTGCTCTGACACCAGGCTACAGGTGTTTTCTCATTCCCGATATGATGAAGCAGATGTCTGTTATTAAGAACTTCAATGAGGCAGGCTCTTCCTGTTCTGCTGCTGGGTTGGAAAACGACCTGTGTAGGCTCTGACTTGAGAGAAATACCAGTCTTTTTAATAACTTGGTGAGTGAATGAGGAAGGGATGAAGGACAAAGATTTTTGTGGGGCTTTGTTTTGTCTCATTTTTTGTTTTTGTATGGTAACTACATTCTAGCTTGTTTTGGGAGCTTCTCAATGTTACAGTATCACAAGCAGTACTGTGCATGCTATTGCTAAGCCC
The DNA here is from genome assembly GCA_025331215.1 of Actenoides lindsayi. Classification (NCBI taxonomy): domain Eukaryota; kingdom Metazoa; phylum Chordata; class Aves; order Coraciiformes; family Alcedinidae; genus Actenoides; species Actenoides lindsayi. Next base: position 7,326 of record WTSP01002899.1, read on the forward strand.
CTTTAAAAGTGGTGTGGGGTTCATATACTGCAGTCCAAGTCCACAAATTTTCATAATTTCTTGCTTCAGCCTTCAGATTTGTGCTGTGGTTTTTTCTTGTTTGTTTTGTTTTTTGTTTTTTTTTCCACCTCTTCGTACCAGTGTGTAGTTTAAAATTCTTTGTGAAAAAAGGTTTTAATAGTTGAGTGGTATTGGATTTTAAGATGTATTACTGATGAAGAGGCTTGTGCTTAAAATCATGAAATGCTGGTAGCTCTTTATGTAGTGATAGGGGGGAAGGAAAAAAGAGGTAGGTACTTGAGGACAAGTTAGCTGAAAAGGTGAAGAATGTGGGGGAGTGATAGCAAATGAATGCTGCTTTGAAATCAAGCTCAGAACCCATCTTACCGAGCCAAGTAAAGTTTTACTTATGTTTTCCTAGCTGAAAGGGGTGCTGTCATCAAGCTTCCCAGCTGAAAGACTGTCCTGATCCATCCAGGGAGTGGGATGAATACGTTGCCCTCCCGTACAAATGTAACTATGCTGTTGCTGTGCTGTTCACAGGTGAACCCTTGCAAGTGTGACAGGGGCTAAAGCTCAAGTGTTCTGCTGTGTAAATAGCCTGGCAGACCTTGCTGCAGGTTTCTTTAGTAGTGCCTCTACCTTTCAAGTGGGAACCAGGGATGAATGCAATACTTTTTTTTTTTTTTTTCTTTTTAACCAGTATCACCTACAGTCTTGAACTAGAAAAAGAGAATTTTTTCAAACAGCTCTGGAAGGGACTTCCAGGCAAAGCAAAAAAAGAAAGAAGCCATTTGCAAGTTACAAAACCTCTTCCAAAATTAAGTGTGGATGAAAATATCTGGTTATAGGATGGCATCCTGCGTGGAGAAGGAAGATGCATTTTGCAGTGTTTATTGGAGCAGCTGTGTATATCTCAATATATCCTTTTTATTTAGTTTTTAATTCCTAGAGGGCAGTGCTCATAATACTGAGTGACAAATTTCCTTTATGAGGCCATGATGGTATGCTAGTGGGACTGTATAATTAATTGCACCTGGACAATTAATGATCCTATTGTTTTTAATAGCCTTGCAATCCTGAAGAATAGAGCTGTGGGTGAATGGAGCAGATGAACTACTGCACTAAACTGATAATTTGATTTTCATTGTTACCTCAGGAAACTTTTACTAGAAGGTAATAATGGTGTAGCTACGGCTCAGTGGATGCTTTCATTGTAAAGCTGTTATCCAGGTCATATAACAAAAATGTCTTGGATGCCTTTCATGCTGTGTTTCAGGTTTTGTGCATAGTACATGTCAGGGAAGGGCAGGATGAATTGACCTGATATATTTTGTTCTGAAATAGCTACCAGAAGAGATTGTTTACAAAAAGTGACAGGAAAATCCTTCAGTGCGATTGGGTCTTTATAGTTTTGATAAATACATGGGCTAATATAAACTTTCTTGATGTGTTTTAACATGTTAGCAGTGGTTCCTTTTCCTCCCTGTTTGTTCAAACACTGGTGGTATTAACACATTACACTCCTGGAGGATATTTTCCAAAGCTAAAGGTGTCATTAATTTCCTCGGAGCAGCTCTGCAGCAAGCAGAGTGCTGCATATTGAACTGACTGTACATACTTTTTAGAAAATGTAGGTCTAAATTAACAATTATCAGCTGAAACAGCAAGGAGGTAAACTTGAGCATATCACTTACTGGTTATTGCAGAGCAGTGACAGTCATTGACTCTCCTGAGTTAACACTGGGTTCTTGAGTTTGCTGAACCACAGACCGAGTATGGAAATTACAGCGTGGGCTCAGGGTTGTACTGAATTCCACTGAGAGAGCATATATACACTCACAGAGAGTATGTGTTAAGGTAGTTGAATGGCATCTGGTCGTCTTAAAAAGAAGACATGAGTCAAAGAATGGTTTACAATGATGTTGTTTTATGCTGAGTATTACCTTTCCTCCTGGCACCTCCTTGTGTGGTCACCTCTGGTTTGCTTCCATCCAAACTCAGCATGCTTAGTTTTAATTAAATGCTCACAAGAAGTAATAACTAGCGGTTGAAAATGGAAGCAACTGAAACTTTGAGAGTTACCTTCAGATGGAAGTGGCTCTGCAGTTAAGGTAAGAGAGTTACAGTTGAGGTAGGAGAATTACAGGTAAGGTAAGGGGAAGAGAGGTTCAGTTAGTGTATAATGATGTGCACTAGGGGAATAACCTCCACAGTGTTCAATGACCTTTATATGTTTATGTATGTTACTATTAGCATTATGTAAACAGGGCCATTAGACACAAATTGAAGGAAGTAATATGCTAAAAATTTGTAAAAATTTAAACCTACACCATCAGGCACTTCAGGTCTAAGTTTTCTCGAGGGTGAGGAAAAGTACATCTGAAGTTTGGTATGCCAGTAACCACTCAAACAGCTGAGAGTCTGGGCTACAGCCCTGCATTACCTCACCTGCATACTACCTAGGAAAGCAGCTCTGCCAGGAACTGTGGCATTGTACCTTTTGCACAACAGAGGAGTAGCCTCACAGCTCTATGTGCCCTGGTGATTTACAAGCAGGCACAGACAGTTTTATAGCTGTAGTAGCTAAAGCACTTTCATTCCAGGTCTGCTTTCCCAAAACGATGCTCATAAGTAGTGGGTTTTTTTGGCATGGTGATTAAATTAAGAGAAACATAAGTTGTAGAAACTGTGGATGACAAATGTCAATGTATGAAGTCATAGATCTGTCACTGGAAAGCAAAGACAGAGTTGGGATTAGCAAACTAAACATCTCTGAAGGCTCAAATCCAGGACAAGTTGGGAACATTTTTCAAAGTAAGTGTATGATAGTTGTATTGCTGATAGCTAGTTGTATTTACTGAAATCTTGCATTTTTTTTAAAGTTCTTTAAAACAAACAAACAAAAATCCCTTGCTACTGTTATAAAGAAATTAAAGCTACTAAAGTGATCTACCCATAATGACATTAATGCCTTTAAGTCTTTCCATGTGGGAGCTTTAATAGATTGTGCTGCAGAAAAGTTATTTTGACACTAGAAGTTCTTGTGTACAGCTTCTGGAAAAAGGATTGTATAGTTGTCTGATGAGCCTGATATAAAGCAAGACTTTTTACAGAATTCTTATTTCCACAAAATGAACAAAGCAGAAGAAAGAGCCTTGACTATGTAAGCAAGTAGCACAATGCAAGGGGAATGGATTTTCAGGGTGAAATGGTTGTCAGTATACAACTGACTTCAGACCAGCAGTAGTCTGATCCCACGGTTTGGTGGTCTGGTAGACTGCCAGTTGTGCAGGAGCTGGATGCTTCAGAGCTTGTCAGAAGGGCAGCAAGAGCTTTGCTGGCTTGGACACTGGTGTTCCCCCGCATCCAGCCCAGTTTAGCCACCTGAAGTGTTTATGCCTGGCCAGGATTTTCTAGTATATGTTGAGCTTCACACAGCTTCTGAGCTTTTTTCTTCTGGATAAGCTTAAACTGAGCATGTCTGCAAGAGCTTTGGTTATATTGTAAATATAAAGTAATTTCAGTTGAAGTTTCTGTCTAGGTGTGGTGTTTTCCATTAGTCATTAATCCCTCTGTCCTCATTGATTATGGTTGAGGTAATGTGCTTTCATGAGAGAATTAACAGGTGGCTGGTGTGTTAATCCTTTAGGTTTAGATTTGAGTTTGATAATCCACCTCCTAGATATCCTGCTAGTCTAAGGCTGTTGATTTCTGTCTGCCTTAATTTTTTTTGAGTAGGAACTTTCTTCCTACACACAGTTACTCTGTGGCAGCTTCTTCCCTATGTTTAGGTGTTGTCGGATTTAAACAGATTTGCCTGTCTCCTAGGAGACAAAGCAATACCATTGCACATGAGCTGAATCCTTAAAGATGTTATACATACATAAATAAAAATGGAAAAAATACTTTAGAGGTTGTGGACAACTTGACTTGGCCTATTTTTGTCTCTGATGGTACTCCTAACAGAGGTGTCCTGCAGTTTGGTATTGTTAACTGTGTAATGTTTATACTTGTTCACATAGCATCCAGATAAAGCCAGTTAAGATGCCTAAATAAACCTGTGGTCAAAAGACATTTCCATAACAATAGATATTTTTTACTTGAAATGTAAAGGTGGTTCCCAAGATTTAAGGACTCCACTGAAACAATGCAGTTTTAGTTTATGTGTGTAGGAGATAATTGGTCTTCAGTGAGTTAACGCTACTTACACGCCAGAAACCTGGAGAAGAAGCTTCTTCAATTTGTTTTTGATATTGCAGAGAGTATATTGAGAGAAGTTGTGTGAGAGAATGCATAGCCGCATTAATTTCCTTTAGTGTTTTAACAATTATGACTCTACTCTTCCTGCAAGATACAAACACAATTTTAAAAGATCCAAATAATGTAAGTAAAAGCATAGGGGAATTAACTTTGAAGGTTTTTTTTCCTACAGACATAGAACTTAAAATAATTCTGGTGACTGCGTTCACAGTTGATATGGTAGAAGGCATTCTGAAGTCTCTGAGAGGTATCCTGTGCATTGCTGATCGCTTCACTGTAGCTCCTGCGTGTTTGGAGTTGTAGCACAGCCCTACACAACTAACAACTAAAGCCCTTGGAGGAGTTTTATAATCAGACTTCATCAAAACTATCATTGTCTGGTTTACTATATTATACTCATCATACATTGCTTGAGTGATCTTAGCCAGTAGAAATTACCCTTTAAGTGTTTTTGTGTGGATGTGCAGACTTGAGATATAAGCCCATGTAAGATGTCATGAGGCAAAACCAGCGTTGGATGTAGATAACACAGCTGAGTCAAGCCTTCAGTACTTGGCTCTTGGTTATACGTAGATGTTACACTGGTGTTTTTGAGGCTTTGCTGAATCTGGCGGATGTTGTCAAAAGGAATCAAGCTCTGTTTTTCCTCTCTGCTTCCCTGGCCTGTGCTGTTAGTGACTGAAGGGTGGCTTTGCACAGTCTGGTCTTGATGGCTGCAGGCCCAGTTTCCTGGGAACATCTATAAACAAAAATAAAATTCTGTCTTGCCTTGCAAAATGGTGATCTGTCTACCTTCCTTAGCTCTCTAGAGCTGTAATCTGGGATGAGTCTCATAAATGCTTCTGTAAATCCATGATATTGGGTGCAGTTCAGTAACTGTGTCTTCTCAGTGAAGTCCTTCTCAGATGTTCTTGTTTCCTTTCAGCAAGTACAGTTTTACTGGGTGTAGGTGGCCAGATGCTGGAAGCAGTGCATGTCCTCTTTGAGGAGAGACCAGGGGTGCTTTGTGCCAGACACAGCTGGCTCCAGTGGACCCACTGCAAGGCACAGCTGAGCCCCTCAGCCAAAATGGTGGCACCTAGGGGAAAGTGTATTTAAGAAAGGGCCAAATGCTGGATGACAGTGAGGAAAGCTAAAGAGAAGTGTGAGAAATGGCCTTGCAGACAGTGAGGTGGGAGAAGGAGGGAGAGAAGGTGCATGAAGTACTGGAGCAGATTCCCTCAGAGGAGACCACATTGGAAAAGATACCCACCCTGCAGCCTATGGAGGATGCCGTGCCAGAGCAGTTGGATACTTGCTGAAGGAAGCTGCAGTCTGTGGAGAGCCCATGCTGGTACAGGTTTATCCTGAAGGACATGTGGAGGGGACCTGTGCTGGAGCGGTTTGTGAAGGGCTGCACTTTCTGTGAATGACCCACAACTGTAGGAGGGGAAAAGTGTGAGAAGAAGTGGCAGAGAGAACCTGTTACAGACAGACTCTGACCTCTATTCCCCATTTTCCTGTACTTCTCATGGCAGGGAAAGGTAGAGAAATTGGGAATGAAGGAGTGAAGTTGAGTTTGGAAAGGGGGAAGGGTGAGTTTTAGTCAGTCTTTGTTGCTCACTAGCCAACTCTATTTTAATTGGCAATAGATTAAATTAATTTTCCTCAAGTTGAGCCTGTTTTGCCTGTGATGGTAACTGGTAAGGGATGCCCCTGTTTTTATCTTGACTCATGAGGTTTTCAATCTTATTTTCTTCCCTGTCCTGTTGAGAGAGCAGCTAGGTGGGTGGTTGGGAGATGGTGAAGACCCCCCAACATCCTTAATTTGCATATATAATTCATTTAAAAAACTTATAAAAGGAAATTGAAAACTAGTTGCTACATATCTTTAGATGTAGCCTTATGCAATTTTATCTGACACAGGTTGGCAGCTGGAACTCTGCTCAATTTGTAAGTGATTTATTTTTTTTCTCTTTCCTGAATGCAGCATTATAAGCTCATGCTGGGTTTACAGTTAAGTATATTTAACACTTCAAACATTACCTCTGGTATCTGATGCTTGGCTTTTGGCTTTTCAGCTCTAACTCTGCTTTTTTGCTAAATGTGCCTGATGGTCTTGTCATCTAACGTCTAGAAATTAGTTTAAACTTGTATTAGTATCTTCATAGCTTATGAACAATGAATTTGAGATGAGGTGGTGTCTTGTCTGCAGAGCTGCTGTAAGTGGCCACTGATTTTGATTTATAAATGAAGCTAGCTTTTCCATTGGAATATGGAATGGGTCCAGAAGTGTTTGGTTACCTTCAGTAGGTATGCTATCATGTTGCTGCACCTTTGGAGAAGAGCTGGGCATGATTTCTTTATGCAGGTGTGCTCTTGGAAGGTCACTTAAGTGTAAAATTTTTTTTACCTTTTTTCCCCACTGAAGTCTGTGAATTTATATAAGGAAGTGGGTACTACTGCTGCTGAGGTCTGTAGAGCCAAACACAAGTGGGTTTAGGTATGGAGCTTTAACATCTATCGCTGTAGTTCTATGGGGTATGTATATCTGTTAGTTGTCATCTCACAGGAAGAAAAACCTGTCATTTGAAAACTGGTGAGTGTAAACAGTAACATTGATACTGGTTTTGTAATATAGTTATATTTGAACTGTGTACATCTCCAAAGTGGATTTACTGTGTAGAAAGGTAAGACTCCTATCTTCTCCCTAAATAAAATGTCAAGGGTTAGGGCTAGGCTGTCCATTAGAGAAATGACAATCTTCTCGAAAGGTGAAGAGAGGGGGAATAAAGGAGAGAATTATGGATTGGCAAAGAAAACTAAAACAACTTTTAATGAAAATAATAATAATAAAATGAAATATATAGAAATATATACAAAACCAGTATCAATCACAACCCTGCTGATGGCAGTTGCATTGCCATTGCCACAGATGCTGTGGGGCAGGCAGTAGGGAAGTCCCAGACTGGATTTGGCAGCAGATGGGGACTAGATTCAGGAGCTAGACTCTGGAGCTGGATTCAGGAACACATGGATTTGATTTGAAGGCAGAACAGTCTCCTCCTTGGATGCTGGCCATAGAAGAAGAGTGCTTGACTTTCGTAATCCCTCAGTTTTTAACTGAATATGACATATATGGGATGGAATCTCTCATTGGTCAGTCTAGGGTCCCCTGTGCTGTCTATTCCTCCCTTCAGGTGCAGCCTTTTTACTGTCAGCACTGCCCAACATGCTGCACAAGATCCAGCAGTGACCTTGGTCTGCACAGAAGCAAGTATAACTGAGAACCTTTCTGAAAGTTTAGAAGAGACTGAGCTGAAAAGTGAAATCCTAAACAGAATTAGTTGTGTTCTACTTCAAACCAGGACAAGATAAAATAAGTCAGTGAGTAAGATGGAATAATTACATTGAGCTTGGAAAAAATGGATTTTCTGACACGATCTGATCTCCTGGTTACTACTGCTGTCTGTTTGTTCATCTAGGTAGTGTAACTTATTTTTCTACTATGAGCAGTCAAGGTTTGGTTAGTAAATGGTGTCAGTTGAGAAGTCTTTAAAATTCAAATCGGTATTTGTAATGTACCCTTTTAGTTCAACAAGTATTTTTGTAGAAATTTGTAGAACTTGTCGAAGGTGGATGTTTTCAGCATCTTAAGAGTAGGAGTATATGGCAGGGGAACATAGTGTTAATTAAGACTTCTTTTTACTATATTTTTACCGCTATGAAGAAAGACTGCCAAGAAAAAAGCCTTTAATAAAGCAAAAGTTGAGGATTTGTCTGTTCTGATGCTGGATTCACTAGTCTTCTAATTGCCAAGGTTTTAAAACCTTTTGGTCATCTTAAACTATTCAGTCTCTTTAATGAATAGTTGTGTGTGAATTTAGGATTTGAGTTGCATGGAGGCTGGAATCATGCTGTTATTTTATATGAAAGATTGAAAATTCCAGGACTAATTGGACTAAAGGTTTGGAGTTTTTTTCACCCTAACAGATGCTCTTAGGAAAGGCATTGAAAACCCGTGTCTCTTTCTGTTGTTCTGTTGATTATAAAATGAGCTGTCTGCACAAGGGCAGAGGCAGGTCTGAAAGAAAATTGCACTGTGTGGGACTGGTGTTTAGGTTAACTGTGGTTGTTTGTGGCAGGCTGGCCTGAGGTTGTCCACTTTGATGCCTTGATTCATGTGGCATGCTGAATACATGTCATGCACCTGGACTTGTGATTTGCTGCCTTCATTTTGTTACTCTGTGATATGCCTGGATTCAGCCTCTAGCTCTTAGTAACATGGCTGATTTATTAGCTATGTTATAGCCCTGGTATAGGTTGAACACTGTACAGAATTGGTTTTGTAGAGATAGCTTCTTTTTCTCCCCTATATTTTCACTTTATTTTCCCCAAAGTAGTTGTTACTACTTTTGTCTTCTATGGGTCATGGTTCTTGCCTTAGTTCAGCCAGCAGTGCATGCTGCTTTAGAAGAATCATCTAAGGTCTTTTCTGATTCTGTTCTATAGCTGTGTGTTCGGTTGGATGCTAAAGTTGGATGTCTTTATTTAAAAGATATTGTTTGGGTGAAGAGGATTTGCAAATAGAGTAAGAGGTAGCCTGACTACTTAGAGAGGAAAAAGAATAGTTGTTTTATTTATGTTTGTCTCATTCAATGTTTTCCAAGGAACACTGCTACTTTATCTTCAATGTCAGTAGCAAGTTCTTACGTACATACCCATAAAATGGATTTTTTGAGGAGAAGATATGCTGGTGCTAGTAGATACTTCACTTTCAAAATATTTAAAGCTGTGTGTCTGTGTGGGTGTACCAGCAACTTGAAAAAAACAAAGCATGGGAGTCTAAAAAGTGTTGTGGGTTTTGCTTCTTTTTTTGAGTTTGATGTTTTTGTTTTTGTTAATTTTTGGAGCTGTATAGTGCTCTGTGTAATTGGTTTCCAGGATATGGATTAGCATAACACCTCTGTATTAGTCATTTCATCTGCTAAAAGGCTGCCATGCATACAAGTCTTTTCATAGTGGCATTACACTTCTTGTTCGTTCTCTTCTAATCTCACAGTCCAGATCAAAACACTTTTCTCCTTTTTGTCTAGCAGTGGGTTTGTGGTGTGTAGACCGTGGAGGAATGCATTAATGATCTATGTTCACTGTACTGCATTAGGATGATGGGTTTTGCATGCAAGTCAGTCAAGTTTTAGTATTTGATAACAACACAGGTATTGAAAATTATGCTGCTATTTCTTTCCTGTGACAAGTTAAAGTTTTGTTGAAAATAAGGTAGCATAGGGTAGCATAGAAAATAATTGATAAAAATTTACTGACAGCTCATTCCTGTTTTTCTTTGGTTAATACAGCTGAGGAAGGGTCAGTTGATACTAATGTCTAAATGCAGCATTCAAATTTTTTAGCACAGCAGACAGGGTACCTCTCTTGTTATTGTAAGGACGTAATCTTCTTGATTAAGACCAGCATATGGTCCGCTCCATAAATGGTATTATCCTGACCCTGAATAGTGACATTGGTTGGCTGCTTCTTCATGAGACTGCTGAAGTAACCTTTGCTAAAGCCAAGTATTCTGCTACTGCTGCTATTTTGGGTTTTTGTTACTTGTAGATTTGCTAATAGTCACTGTTTTTTGACTACAAGATTTAAAAAGGGAAGAGGGGGACAATCTATCTATTTTTGTGTGACTGAACTGGAGGGACTGTTGGCAGCAGCCTCAAGACTGTTACAAGAAAGGGAAAGTAGTCTGAAGCACAGTTCAACTTGCTGAAGCTGTTTGTAGTTGAGGAGACACTTCGGTTATTTGAGACATTGGGCATCTGTCAAACCAACAGC
>WTSP01002899.1:17493-28069 GCA_025331215.1 Actenoides lindsayi
GGGCGAGGGAGGGGAAAAAGGCAGCTTATAAAATTTCTGAGTTCTCAACTTGATTACCTTGCCAAATGTAGTCTCTTCATTTGAAAAAGTATATCGTTGCACACTGACTTTGAGCTTTTGCTTTTCTTCCTTGTATGTTTGTTCTCTGTCTGCCCAAGTACATTAGTTGTTTTCTTTTTTAGTTATCTTTATTCAGTATCCTCAGTTTAAGACTTGCCCAGTATGTATATCACTTGAGGTTTATGATGGTGATGGTTGTGTCCTTATATGTGCACTGAAGGGTAGAGTGTGCTTGTTTATGGAATGTATGTTTCAGCATCTCTGTTTATCAAATGGTAAGTATGGAAATTTCACAGTGGGGCCAAACTGATATTTATGCAAACTACTGCCATTTGTTCTACACCTAGTGCTAACCTTGTTTCATAAAGCACTTAGTGACGCACCTGAGTAGATGGAACAGATTCATATGTGTTCATAGGCACGACTGGATAATACAACAGTGATATTCCTGGAATAAAACTCTCTAATCCGACTGATTCTGGTGAAATGTACACAGTTGTCTCTTGCTTCACCGACAAGAATTCTTAAAACAAACAAATATTTGAAGTTAAAGCCTTGTGATAGGTTCCTACCCTGTCATTACCTAAGAGACAACTGAGCCAAATTGCAGTGTTGTGGTTTTCTCCCAATAATCAGGCCACTTTATCTGAGGTGTTGTGGCTTGGGTTATCTACCCCTTGGTGAAATAGTGATTGACAAGAAAATTGACGATGGCATATGTTTCCAGTGTAGGCAGGGTAGCTAGATGTAGAAAAGGGAAGGAAAAAGTATTTTCTTTAATCTGTCCTGTATTTGCAATAAACCTGTTGTGAATGCTGCTTAGAAATTCATGTTCAGTTTTTGGAAGGCTCATGAATGCATGTGAAAATCCTGGAGCTTGGAAACATGATGGATCTCTGCATAGCATCCCTCTCTCTCATTTTTAAGATTTTGCAGTCTGTATTCCAGTAAACAGAACCATTGCAGTGGAGCCTCTCCTGTACAGAGTAAGTTGAACTTTGGACAGTGTGTCACTAGCGTATGCTCTTCACAGTAGTGGTGATGGCCCAGCTCGTCCAGGCTGTGGCCGCTAGTTACAACCTTAGGGGTGATAAGGCTACTGGGTATTCAATTTTACTGTGTGTGTGTGTTGGAGAGGTGTATGATAAACTTTGAGAAACACAGGCCTGCTTCCCATTGACTTCTAGAATAGCTTTCCAAATAAAGGCAGAAAAGGTATTACACATACCTTCCTGCTGATGTCGTTCATCACAGCCTGATACAGATAAAAGTATACATTTCTTTTACCTTTCAGGCTTCTAGAAGATTAGAGGTTCTATAATAACTAATTTACAGGCTACAAAGCTAGTAAAGGGTTTGGAGCATGTCTCTTATGAGGAAAGGCTGAAGGATCTGGGTCTGTTTAGCCTTGAGAAAAGAAGGCTGAGGAGAGACCTTATTGCCCTCTACAACTCCCTGAAGGGAAGTTGTAGTGAGGCGGGAGTTGGTCTGTTCTCCCTGGTGACAAGTGACAGAGCAAGAGGAAATGGCCTGAAGTTGAAGCAGGGGAGTTTCAGGCTGGATATTAGGAAGCATTTCTTTACTGAAAGGATTGTCAGGCATTGGAATGTCCTGCCCAGAGAGGTGGTGGAGTCACTACCCTTGGAAGTGAGAAGAGCCGGGTGGATGTTGTGTTTAAGGACATGGTTTTGTGGTTTTTAATAGGGCAAAGAATAAGGTTGGACTTGATGATCTTGAAGGTCTTTTCCAGCTGAAACTATTCTGTGATTCTAATGAGAGGATTCAGACTTGGTAACATCTAAGCTGAGACACAGGGATTTCAAGTCCGGATGGGAGCATCTTGACTGCATGCTACAGACAGATTATGCAAGTACAGGCATTTGGTTGGTATTGGATCAGTGAAGGAGAAACTGATGGTTAAATACTGTAAGGGCTTTAAACTGTAAGACTCTAAATATGCATGGACATGGCTGCTGAGAAGACTCAGTCCCATGTGACCCTATGAAGCAATTTCTGCTGACAAGATTTTTAAAGCCAAGATTACTTTCCTTTTATTGGAGGAGAGGAGGGTCAAGAAAGCATGGTTTGAAATAAATCTGGATTTTTCTAGACAAATGTTAGCAAAATAACCTCTTTAGTATTTGCCTAGCCTAATTGGAATGCCATAGAAAATCGTATGATTTGCTGTTCTTAGTTTTCCCTGTCTGTTTTGATGATACACTACATTAGATGGCTATTAAATATTCTATGCCATTGTACTTGTTGTCTATTCCATCTGCCTACGAGGAATTTGTTTGATCAGTAAGTCACTGAAGGGGAAAAGATACAGCTCTGTGCAATTTTTAATTTTTTTTTTTTTGAAGTAAATAATTCTGAAGCTCAAGTGTTTTGAGGTATGCTGCTAGTGGCAGACTTTTCAAACGTATAAGCGACAGCACTAAAATATTCTTCTAAAGCTCTAAGAGCAGGCATCAGCAAGAGTTCAGTCTTGCACCTTTAATTATCTGTTTAAACCTTGAATTTCCATAAGTGCAAGAAACTCAGCATTTTTTGGCTTTTTTTCCCCTTGCAGTGTTATGCTGTTGCATATTAAATTCCTATAAAGTTAGAACTTGATGAAAAGATTACTAGGTACTTCACTTGAGTATAAGTTGCTAGGAAAAGAATATGTGTGTTTTGGGGTAGGTTTTGGAGACTGAGGACTGGGTTTGGTCCAGAGTCTACAATATGTGTGGAATAATCCTGCAGGCAGTGTAACCAAATGGAAGTTAACTGGATTGCCTGCATGATGGATTACACTGTATGAACAAAGGCACAAGGTCTGGGAGTTCATGTTAACAGCAAGTATTTAAGCTATATTTTTAAGATGTGTAAATTTTGAGCTGCAACACTTGAAAATTGGCTTGTCTTGATGTGACAGGTTGAAGGTCATGCTTTGTTGGTCTCTCTGCAGCAGCATGTGACATCAGAAATGTCATGGCCACTTTGTTAACACATTTATCTTCTTCAGTTAGGAGAAGAAAAAAAGGATAATTCTAGTGATGTCGCCACACAAATGAGCTCCCCTTCTTGCTGATTAATGTCAAAAGGTAAATCGTCTGTCCTGTTTCTCTTTGCATTGTACATGAACTCTTAATGATTTGTTAGCTACTACATTGTTAGAATTAAGGATTAAATGTGTTGTGCACACATACCTGATAGTTGTTTTTAGGACACTCTTTGAGTATGTTTTATATACAGCAAAGTCAAATGCACATACAGCAATTTGTGTGTATTCAAAGTTAGGTTAGGAAATTGTTTCCCAGGTGTTGAAGTAGCATGCAGATATATGTTGTGATTTTTTTTGTTTTCTTCTTTTGATGATGGTTTATTATTAATCATTGTATGTATTTATCATTCTAATGATGGGAAGCTTAAAGGGGAACAGAACACAATTAGAAAAACATCACTATTATTAAAGAAAATTATTGAGATTTCAGTATGGTAAAACCTGAGTATCCAGAAACAAGCAGAAGAAACAACAAAACACGCAAATTTATGCCAAGTAATTCAGCTTAGCCATCTTTGTGACTTCTGATTTATTTACTTTAACTTGCCACTATTCCACAAACATCTCCATGCTTCTCTGGCTTGTCACTGCTTGGTCACTGCTCCAAAGCAGTTAAATGTTATGTGCATCTTTCTATAACCTGCTTATGAATGTAATGAAAGATTAACCATTTAATAGTTTAGCAAGTTGCAGCTCTATCTTAACAAGCATAGAGCTGTTTCAAATTGAAATGTTCTAATAACCCTAAGAAAAAAAAATAAATCTAAGTATAGTAGAATCTCTCACTTTCTAATGTATCAGTAGTTAGGAACAAGACACTTTAAATAAAATTATATCCTCTTCACCACTGCTTGTCAGAAAATATGGTCAGAACACAGAAATAGAGAAAATTACTGTGAATGCTTGTATATTATGCTGCAAGGCAACACTGGATCAGAAACCTTAAAGAGACAGAGCATAACATGCCTAGGTCGTATTATAACATAGTTTTTCAGTTATAGAATTGTATGTCATAAAGAAAGTGTAGACACATGCTAGTCTAATGATTTACCTGGAACCCTTTTGGTGGGCCATGTAAGAGGTTGGTTTATGAGCTGGTTCTTTTCCTTCCAATTTGTGGATGATCACGTAAAAGGTAGTGGCAGGAAAGCAACATTTTTAAAGAAGGTTTTGACCTGCACTGTCTTTGCTGCTGATTTGCAGTGTAAATGGAAAATAAGCTCTCTGAGACCTCTCTGCTTTAAATTTATGTAGTTGAACTTGATTTGATTCTCTCCCTCCCCCCAGGTGAATTTAAAACAGCAAATGTTTAGCCTGGGTCTTCATAATTGAAATCTGTTGTCCCACATGCCTTTTGTTGTTATTGTAGTAAAAAGCTGTTTGGATTTGGTTAGAGCACTAATGAAAGTCTTTGTGAGACAGCTTGTTTTACTTCCATTTTTAAAAAATTTGAGTTCTCACATCATGAAAAATATAAGTATAAATTACTATTTTTATTGTAATTGTTACAGAGCTTGCAGTCTGATCTACATGGAATTCTGTATTTAAGATGCTACTTTTGGAACAGTGTATCAACATCTCTTTTTAGATACTTTTAGAAGATTCTGTTAACACACTTATAAAATAATTAGGAGTACATGAATTTCTTCACATAATACTCATGTGGTTCACACTGCTGCTTACATCAATTGTAATTTGCTGTACATGTTCCATACAGACTGTCTCAAGTGTTGTTTAACACCTGAAGCCATTCGTTTAATGTGTGTCTTACTCCCAGACTTCATTTTGTCTGCCCTGTTCCTCAGGCTGGCCTGTGCTTGGTGATCCAGGCTGCCATGACACTGCCCTCTTAGTGCTTGTTACGGATAGTGCATAACCATCCATCTCTTTCTCCCTTGTTTTTGGTAAGGAGGTGGGAAGAGGTAAGTGAGACTTGAGCCATTAGATGATTCTAGTTTTCATCTGCTTAGTTGTGCTTGAGCTTATGCTGTTTGAATGGAATGTTCCTCTTCTCTCATGGACAGATGTTGCTCTTGGCAGCAAGCCTGGTGCTTATTAGCGCATGTAATTTCTTGTCATAATGCTAAACCATAAATGACTTTGTGAATGTGTCTTCCTGTCTGTATGTATCTTTTTTTTTCCCAAATGAATGCATACTAGTATCAAAGTACGGCATGGTGTTTTACATTTCTTCTGACATGTAGTCCTTTTAAAATGATAGTACTTTTAAGCACTTTTTATATTGGTAATGAACACTGACAATATTATTTGTATGCATTACATAAAGTTCATATACCACTGTGCACTTCAAGTCACTCCATCTTTTTTTACAGAATCACACATCAGAAAAAGACCTGCTTCTGTACCTGAGAATAATAGCATTGCCATATTTTGGGGAAAACAATTACAGCAGTGAAAGGTTGGACGCAGAAATTCATCTGCTGTGTTGTGCTAAGGAAGTGTAGTTGTCATAAAGTTCTAATTGTCTCCAAGGTGAGATTGCACACTTACTACCTAAGTAGAAAGTTGCACTTGTGCTTTTTGAGATGAAAGGAAGTGATCCCTCAGTTTCTTTAATAATCTTTAGTAATAATAAGAACACCTGCTCAAATCAGAAAGCAGCAGATGTACAGTATAAAAACTGATTATTGAATTGTTTTAACACTAGACCTCTGTTTAGATTGACAGTCCTGTTGTCTCATTTGAGACAAACGAATGTATTGTCATTGGGATTAATGAAAGAATAAACACAGAAAAAGACTTATTTTAATGGCAGGGATAATCAGAGAGAAGGAACTGGTATTTTAAACTATTACCTCCAATAAAGAAATCTGACAGTGTGGTCATGTAAATTAAAGATTTCTTAAATCCAAAATCTAGGTGCGCACACACACAAAAAGCCTACCGAACCTTGGAAATGTTGAAATATGAAGTTTTTGGCTCACTGTCTTTGCTAGAAGATGTTCTCTGTAAGGAATACATACTGTGAGCTTGCAGAGTTTCTCTTAGGAATGTTTATAATGAATCTTGAACATCCTTAGTGAGAGAAATCCTGCAGTAATTACTTAGTGAATTGAAGTGGACTAAATGGGAAAGTAGTGACGCTACCTCCTGGCTATTATTTAGTGTAGGCCCTGTTGCAGTGATGAAGCCTCTCTGTTATGTTCTGGGGTCTTTTCCCAAACTGAGAAGGCTGAGAAATGAAGCTGTTTGCAGCAGCAGCCTCTTAGTAATGTCGTTAATAAATATTTAATTTTTTTTCCTGATTCAGGGGAGAATGTCTTCTTCCAAAAAGAATCTGATTCACTTCTGTTCATGCAGTAGCCAAGCACTGGGGTTGTGTGTGGTACAGTTGTGACAGGTCTGTTTCCGCATTGCTTTGCTTGGTTTGGACAAGAGACTGAAATCCTGAGTGTTCTGCTGGGTTCACAGGCCAATTTCCCTATGTTGGGAGGAGTGACTGTAACTGTGTGTTTCTGTAGCTGTTGTGTATGCAACACCCAGTTGAGTGTTCACTAAGCCAAAGAGGGACTTCATATAATCTGGTGTTCTGAAATATTTTATGCAAGCCTTGAAGGTCATTAAATTTGAAGTTCAATCTTAACATAGTTTTTAATGTGTACACTGTTGAATTATTGGTGACTGGAAATTTGGACAGCCTGGCAGGGCTGAGGTTATAGTTTTTGAGATGGGTTTCTCTGCCACTAGACGGTGAGTAGTCTTTGGTTAAGCTGCAAGAAAGAAATGTCATGAGGGCATTTTCTGATAATGCAAAGGGCAAAGAAATCCTTCTGAAGAACTAGTATAATTTGTGGCTATGAGGGCGTGACGTCAAGTTGGAGTACAGGGCCATGTTGTCATTGCAGCAGGACTGAAGGCTGTGAATCCCCACCTTTTAACACTCCTGCTATGGATTTGCCATGCAATTTCCAGGCAGTAAACATTCAGAAGCTGTACCCCAAAATCTACAGTGACTCAAAGTGACATGACAAGGGGCAATGAGCACAAACTGGAACACAGGAAGTTCCATCTGAACATGAAGAAAAACTTTACTGTGAGGGTGACAGGGCACTGGAGCAGGCTGCCCAGAGCGGCTGTGGAGTCTCCTTCTCTGGGGACTTTCAGAACCTGCCTGAACGTGTTCCTGTGCAGCCTGCTCTAGATGAATCTGCTTTGGCAGGGGAGTTGGATGAGATGACCTTTAGAGGACTCTTCCAACCCCTACTGTTCTGTGATCCTGTGATTTATAAACTAGTCAGCCTGTAGTGTTTCTCTGCTAATACGTGTGCTTGGATTAATTTTTTAAAAATTTCATTTGTGCATGGGAAGCACATTTCCCCCACCCCCTTGCCTTTGACCACATGCAAAGGCTTAGGAATGCTTCTGCTACTCCTTTTTTCCATGTTGGAATATGATTGCTCAGTAGTAAGTAATTTGGGTTACTCTAAAGTTTTCATCTGTAGCAGATAATCTGCTAATGCCTTGTTTTGCAGATATTTTGTTTTTAATTAAAAAACCTCTCAAGCCTGAGTAACACTCATAAATATATTCCTTCTAGCAAGCTGAACTGTTCTGTGAATATGTCTCACGTGTCTTGCACAACTGAATTGTGCATGCAGCTTAAAAGCTTATATATAAAATTAACAGGCAGAATTATTTCATCTCAGGGGTAATTATTTTTTCTGATAATAATTGCAGTGCAGGGCTAAACATACTATCATCCAATGTTTTAATCATGTACAGCAGCTTTTACCTAGGCACCTGTAATTTCAAGCAACAGTGGAAATGCTGAGTAACTTGGGAAAGGTCAAGGAAAATTTTGTTTTTAATTTCTTTACTTAAAAATCTAAATGAAATATAGGATCTTGGTGATGTAAACAACAACAACAAAATTCATTTTCTAGCTAGGTTAACTTTCAGGCATCTTTAATTCTCTCTTATATGATTCCATTCCGTTATCTTCCTTTTTAATCAAATGTTCTGCTTTCAGGCTAAAGGGATGAGATCAAGGGATTGTACCAGAATAGAACTATAATCTAGTGATAAAACGTTATCAGTTTTGTGAGTAAAACTGAAATTTTGGACCCACTTCATACTCTACCTGATTTCTTGTCTCTAATGCTTAATAATTTAGATTAAGACAGTAATGAGTGGAACAAGTTATTTAATATAACAGTTGGAAAAAAATAATCTTTCTTTCTTTAATTCCAAGGATGAAGCTAAGGCTGAGGAAGATAATTCGTGGGTGTAATTGGCAATTATTATTACTGCCATCATGGTGTTCCAGGTGTTGTCACTTGTCTGGTTTAAATAAACTAAAATTGTGTCAGGAAATCAAGCATTCAGTTCAGTTGTGTCTATCTCTTCTGTAAAAAATCTGTGTAGAAGCAAGTCCAATGGAGCTGATAAAAAAATTGGTCTCTGGATATCCATTAGGTCATCCGCCCATTGCCGCAGACAACCTGTATAAGTAATCACCAATTAGCTTCCTGTGCCCATTGTCAAAACTGGAGCGGATGAAATTTTGTGAACTAGGTTTTTTCATTTTTAATGAAGTAGATTGTTGACAAAATCTAAGTCTTCATGTAGAGATGTTATATATGAAGAAGTAGTAAAAGCTATCTTAGTAAACTTCTTGCTGGTATTTAGAGACTTTTTGTGGCAGTTGATGTCTTATCTATAGGACCTAATTAAAAAACTGAAACCTACTATGATTTAATGGTATTTTTCCCTTCACAACAATGTGCTGACGAATTTGCCTTTGTAAAATGAATATTACTTTTAGTTTGTTCTTGATAGGCAGTATTTGCCTTGTATATGGGAGATGGGGAATGAGAGAAAGAACAGATACTTTGCTGCCATGTGATGCTCTCCTGCTGTGCTTAAAGTGGAGAAAGATCAGACAGTGATTTGAATTATCAATGCAAATTATTTTCAAGAATTAAAGAGAAAATAAGCCCTGAAAATGTTTGGGCTTTCCTTTTTAAATTAATCCTGTCTTACTGCTAATGAAATGAAAAAGGTTTTGATTCCATCTCTTAGATAGCCTTGTTAAAGAAGGCGTGAAGAATTAAGTTTGTAGTAAATTCTTTTAATCTATTTATTGCTTAATGGTTCTTTAAACAGATACTTATGATTAAACTCTTCCCTGAACCTGGAGAAAGTCCTGATCTGATTCTTAAGATTCTAATGTAATTTTTACTGAATCTGTCATTGAGATTAGCTCTTAGAAGCTCAACCACACCTAGAAATTCTGGTCAAATTGTTTTGCTGTCTTTATCTGTAGTGATAAAATAGTGGTTGCCACAGTATTAAAGATAATTTCTTAATACTGTGAATGTGTGAAAAGGCAAGTAATGAAGTCTGATGTATCTTCAGTGACACTGAAAGGAATGGCTGTTCTGAATGTCACCAGTGGAAATATGTATGACTGCAAAATACTCCATGCTCTTTTGTGGACATGTAGGTGAAAAAGGGACATAAGATATTCCTTTCTATGTGAAGGGACTACAGATGTGTTACTGCTTGTTAGGAGGTAGGTCTGGGCTGACCCTGTTAGCTTTGGCACCTGTAGCTGCAAGGAGGTAAAACAGATTCAGTGACTTAAGTTTGACTTAAATATTAACATAGGACATGAAAATGTTGGAGATGTTTTGACCTTCCCAGCAACATTGTGTTGCTATTTTAGTTTGTGTGATTGGAAAGTGTACATGGCTGAAGAGGAGCAGTGTGTGTCCAATATTAAATTTGGGAAATGGAAAGTGTTTCTACGTGATGACTTCTGCCAGTGGGTAATATGTGAATTGTAAAGATGAAGCAGTTTGTTCTATATGAAACTTTTAATGCTTCTCAGGATGTGTACAAATTTGAGTTATTCTGTGTTAGATACTTCATTTTATTTTATTTTATTTTTAAATAGCAGTCTCCAATATCAGTCTTGGTGTAGGTGGACATGGAGTGTTGGCTCTTAGGAGTTACCTACTACTTCAGTTTTGTCAGATGTTCCAGTACTGCTACCTAAAATTAACACACATTTGGTGTTCTTTGGTTACCTGTTGTGTAACATTTGAGTTGATGCTATGATTTTCTTCAACTCTATCAGATAAAAGATTTGACCTGTTTTGCTGTTCAAACAAAACTGAGCAGTTTGTCTGATCTTTTTGAAGGAATATTAGTAAAATAGTTAACATCAGTCTCCTCTGCATTTAGATGACTTACGATCTATGAAGACTTGGCTGTATCCTCTCTCTGCTTTTCTAATGTGAAAGGACTGTGAGCCAAGCAAGGGTTATCTATTGAGCAGTTGGTGATTCATCTTGTAGAAAACAGGAGGGGAGCTAAATGTACTTTTGTGAAACATTTTACATGGTAGCAGAAGCACAGGGATGGAGTAATTTGGAATACTGCTTATGTACAACTTAACTCCTGTCTAATGGGGGGGAGTCTGATATAAGTGCTTGCTCTCCT
>WTSP01002899.1:31211-41827 GCA_025331215.1 Actenoides lindsayi
AACAAAAACCTCAAAACTTTTGCTGGATGGGGGGAAAGGGGTCCCCCCCCTCCTTTCCCCCCCCCCCCCCCCCCCCCCCTTTTTTTTTTTAATAGATAAAATATTTAATAGTCCACTAAATGCAGGCTGTCAATTTCTAGAAAATAAACCTTATCCAAACTGTGGAAGAATCAGATTTTTGATCCTTAATGAACTAGAGTTACTGTGTTTCTTTATTGTCTAAAAAGTGTTCTTTTAGCACAAGCCCCCCCGCCCCCCGTGTCAGTGCTGTCTGGTGGGACATCAGTAACTGCTGCACTCCGGCAAATTATGACTGAGCTGAACTAAAAAAAAAATAGAAAAGATGTATCTAAGTAAGTATTCAACAATTTCCTGTTGCTTTAAGTAGAAGATGATGAACGTTTCTTGGAGGAAGTAGGAGAGGAAGAGGAATCTCCTCACAGGATACTTGCTGTTCAAGATAGGAAGCCAATTTAAAGACTTGATTTAGACATTCCAACGTTTTATCTAAAAAAAGTTTTCACTTGATGTGCAGGAAGGCCATGCTTCCCTTTCTCATCCTAATCAGACGAAGTTTTTTTGTGAAATAGATGTAAGCATGGAGGATAATTTCTTCTGTGTCTGTGGTAGGTGTTAGTCAAGCAGGATTTTGTGCTGTGCCTTCTGCCCAGACACTATCTGGTTGCTTCTGCCACTCTGCAGCAGATGTTTGCTGGAGCTGCTGCAGCTGCTTTGAGTGCTTCTGGTGTCTGGCTGGACTGGCCCTGCGTTTGGGTTCCTCTGTGGCTGGCCAACTCTCTTAGCATGGCGTGTTCATAATACTTCAGCTTAACATGACTGCTTCCAGCTCTCTCAGGAATGCAGGTTATTTTTCTGCATTAGCCATTCGCTTCAAGGGATTAACTGTGTCTTCCTCTATAGAGCAATCCCTGCCTGCTTTGCCTCTGCTACTAGTCTTGTTACTACTGTTTTCCTGTGGGATTTTTAATGAATAGCTAAGAAAAGGCATCTTTGTGCTCCTACTGTCAACTAGTAGCGAATGGCATAGCTTCTTCTGTGGTGTGGTATGTAGTGTTAACCAAGTGAATTGAAGAGGAACTGTAGCACCAGCAGGTACTTAGAGAAGATGGATCCATGCTCTGAGGATATGTGGCTGGTGAGGAGATGAACAGTAAGTTGATACGTATGCCTGTGTCTCAGGTGTTCTTACCTTAAGTTTTGGGTGTGCATTTCTTTGCTTGGGCTTAAATGGTACCAGATGTACCTTGGTTATTTGGCGTTTTAGAGCTCAGCTCTGCAACAGTGGCTGGTGTATCTTTGGCAGCTGCTGAAGTAGGGTATTTTTTCATCAGCATTTTCAGGTAGATGATGAATGGCATAGGGTTTAAAATAAAATTGAGAGCTTGTAATGCTGACTGCAGTCAATATGATTGTGCTGGTAACTGAGGTAATAATCTTGTTTAGAAACATGAAAGCTGAAAAAACTGTAGACATCTTAAGAATATAACATCCAAAAACGTAGGAAAATAATTGTCACTTGCTGTTCAAGGATGTGCTTATGTAGTTGTACTATGTGCTTCTAACTGTTGGCATTAAGCGATTGTGTTAATTTCTGTGTGGCTTCCTGGAGTATCTCTGCCTGGGTCTCTTGTCTGTCTACTGGGTTAACAGGAAAACAGCTCTTGGCTTCACAGTTATACATGTGAGCAGAAGTACCTCTAAAAAGTTCTTGCTTGCTCTTCATCATCTTTAGAAGTCACAGTACAAATTCTTGTGCCTGTAGCCCTTCTAAAAATCTTTAACATTTTGGAGAAGACAAATCCCACAATACTGTCATCCTCAAGTTGATTTCTGTAGGCTCCTTAAAGGAAACCTTCCAGCAGAACTTCAGGTAGATGGTGATAAAAAGAAGCAGCAGCACAGCAGCGAATTCTACAGAGCATCTTGAAAAATGTGGGTTTATCTTCCAGCTACATTGGAAGCCTTTTCTCTTTTTATATTATATCCTGTTCTCAGGGATTGCTAGTTAATAATTCACATGTACTACAGTTACCAATTAAAGAAAAATTGAATTTGAAATGGCAGTAGGTTCAATTAAATGTATTTGCGAATCAGTTATTTCTTCTATTGCTCAGGAAGGCAGTTTAATTATTTAAAAAGTCCTTTCTTTATACATTTTTCTTTTAAATGAGCAAAAAGTACAAATGACTAATTACCACTTCTGAGGAATTAACATTTTTAGGCTCTAAAACTTAAGACTTGAATTTTGGTTTTGAGATTAAATAAATGGTACATAGCTGGTTTGAGTGCATAAATGAAGCCGATGACAATTCTTCCAAAAATTCAGTCATTGTCAGAAATCAAATCTTCAGCTTGAATGTGTGATGTAGAACAGCATTTTAGATTGTGTATACAGCAAAATTAAGTAATTAGATATAAATGGAGAGAATTGGAATTTTTGCTCAGTCACAAAGAATGGTAAGTGAATCTGTTCCTTGATTTCCTACCCCTCTCCACCCCCAGCAAGCACTCCTTACCTCTTATGCACAAGAAAGTACACATGAAGATGAAAAGATCCTTCGTTACATGGTATGCATATTACTGGAATGAGTTGGGTTTACTTTTTTCTATTGATTTCTGTTCTATAATTGTCTGCATTAGTATGCCATATTAGAAATGTTATGGCTATTTGCTTCTTGACTGTAGGAAAAAAGATATTTGTTTTTAAGTGGAAACTTTCATCTTCTATGCATCTTGTTACTTGCATTCACGTTTCTGATAGACTTCTCATAGGGCAATTCCTTCTTTATCCAGAAAAGCTATACTACACAGGGAGTGAACAGATTAAAAATGTTCTGTTCACTTTTGAAAGGAAATGAACTTTTCACCTATGGCTATATAACACAACAAAACCATAAAACGGTCCGTGTTAAAACAGCACAAGGAGAGATCTTAGTTAGATCAAACTATATTGATTTTTAGTGGGTTATAAGAAAGTTGTGATGATTATTGTTAGCTTTTTCTCTCAAGTTTGGTTTTCCTACTGGTAGGGACCTTTGACTTCTTTCATGAACACAGCTTGATGCCAGCTTTCTTTTATAGAGTGATCCTCTGAAGGGTTGGTGGTTGTACGAGCAGTGCACACAGTTTAGCTGTTCAACAACAGGAGCCTGCTCATTAGCCATGGCTTCCTTTACATTTTAAACAATCTTTAATGCTTCCAGTAGAATGTTTTCTAACTGATTCCATAGACTGGTGCAAGTAGCTTAATGACTTCAATAAATCTCTGTGTGTCTGCCATATGCCCCTTTACTGTGGCTGGACTATTCTGGTTTGCAGTTGGCGTTTTGAGTGCCATTGCTGTATGTGTGGCTATCTAAATGTCCGGTAAAATTTTAGCTGGCCTCTAAGTAGCCTTTCTCTTCCACTCCCTTCCTCTGAACTTATGAATGGTGTTATTCTGAGTCAAGGCTGATTTGCATTCTTGAACAAATAGCTCTGGAGAAGTCCCACAGTGCAAGCTCAGAGATTTGCTTTCAATATCTAGTCATGTATAATAAATAACCTTGCTTTTGAGAACCCAGAGTTTATGGACACTAGTTTTGTAAAATCTACCTGGAAAACACTTCCTTTTTTTTTTTATAATTAGTGTCTTGATTAATTTGCTAGGGCTTTATTTTTTCTTAAATAAAATGTTAGAAATCTGCTAGTTCTAATCCTCCTGGTAAACAATAATAGTTTCAGGAGATTGAGAACATTTACACATGTAACTTTGAATATTTGAGTTTTGCTACATTGGTGGAAAGGAATACCAAATAAATTAAGATAATACTTACATTTACATTATTGACAATTTTTTTTTAATAATTTAAAAAAGAAATTGTCCCTCTGTTACAGGGTTGAAGGGAAGTTGCAAGAGGCATGAGGATAGAACATCAGAGATTTTGATAAAAAACGTGAAACTTTGCCTTGAAACACTAGCAGAGGACTTGTGCTTAAAATCAGCTTGACTTTCCAAATGTCATGAGAAAGCAAGTTCATTTTTGACATCGTGATACCTGCATTTTCATGCAGTTTTTTATGTAATTAAATTGTTTTGACAGCAGGAAATTAGCTATTTCTTTTTTTAAAGCAAGACTTATACTTTCTCAGGTCATTGCAGGAATACTGGAATACTGCCTGCATCAGGCATTTAAGTGTAACTGCAAATGTGAAAATGAATTTGTATCTGTTGGTGGCCCTGAAAATGAGCTAAATGTCATTATTCTGTGAACACACTTAAGAAAGGCAATCTTCTCTATATAAGACTCTTTACAGTCCTCTGTTGAAAGTGTTTCTTCAGCCCAACTACCTAATGAATCACCTCTGTGTGCTAGATTAAGAGTGAAGTCAATAGTTTCATCTTGATATGGTTTGCATCCTTTGGACAACTGCAGAATGATAGCTATATGTTCATATCTCCATGGAAGCTGTCACAATGCATTTTTGATTAAAAGCAAATATCAATCTGGTCATGCAGTGTTGATTTGAGTTTTCTCAGCATAAGTTTGTTACTATTTTGCTGCAGTTTGTTAACACATTAGAGAACAGCAACTGCTCTTTTATTGTGACTGGAGCTCAAGAAGCCCAGGCAACTGCATCTGATAAACTTGCATCATTTGTGTGACATTTTAATAGTAAATTTAAGGAATAGTGTAGATTCTGCTACCTAAAGATGCAGACAAGCTAGTTGTCTTGTCTGGTACATTAAAGAAATTACCTATGTGTTTTATAGTTGTCACAAGCTGAACTTCAGAATCCTAGACTCATAGAATGGTTTGAGTGGGAGGGGACCTTAAAGGTCGTTTAGTTCCAACCCCCCAGCCATGGGCAGGGACATCTTCAACAAGACCCGGTTATGCAAAGCCACACCCAGTCTAGTCTTGAACACTTCCAGGGATGGGGCATCCACAACTTCTCCGAGTGACCTGATACTTTTTGTCCTGGCTGTAAACATGCTGTTGGGCCTCACATTATGTCTTAGGTAACCTTGGTAACTAATATTGTAGGTTTTTTTGAGAAAGTAGTTGTCTTCAAATAACTCAAATTCGCTGTCATTAAATACCATTGTTGATGGTTATTGATGATTCAATGTGGGCTCACTGGTGACAAAAATGTATTTTTCTCATCACTTGTATTCTGCATCTCAAGTGTTGTAAAATGAACAGATTACCTAAGGGTATGCAGTGGTCACAAGCTAGTATAAATAAAATAACATTCCTTATTAACCTGAAGCAGCCTGTTTACAAATATTTGATATTTCAGTAAATAGTATGTAACTAAAGAGTTTAAAAAGCCTTTAGTTGGAAATCCATGGTATATTTTAGTGCTTCCTTTGATCAAACTAGGAATTTTTTCCTACTAACATGCTGTCCTTTGCTTTGTTTCTTTATTCCCCTTTCTCTCTCTGTGCCCCCTTTAAAAAAAAAAAAAAAAGAAAAAGAAGAAAAAAAAAAGAAAAAAGAGAAAAAAAACCAAAACAAAACAGAAAAGTTGAGGTTATTGCAGGTACCATTTGGTTGACAGCCTGCTGTGAGAGTTAAGTAGCTTCAGAAGTTACTACAGTTGTTTTAAAAGCCAACTTGGTAAGAAGTTAAGAATGAGCATTTACTAGGAAGGTGTACTTTCAGTTTACGACACGAGGCAAATGTTGATCTTTTTTAGTGGTTATTTCAGATTTGTCATAAATGTCAGAAGAACTACTTAAAATTCTAAAACTATCACTGTAAACCAGTCAGAAATGGGGGAACCTGCCTGGGAAGTTGTTTCTCCATGCTGTCTCCTCTCAGCTAAGTTTCAAAACAAACCAGTCATTATGTTGTGGTTTCCTGGTCACCTGCAAACTTTCCAGGATTTATTTGAATGCAGCCCAAGTCTTTGCCCTGAGCCTTGTTTCCCTAGGGATCGGGGTCTGTGACAGCTCTGAGGACATAGAGGGATCTGTAGACACTCCTGGGAGCCCTGCGAAGGTGGGGAGTGGTTGGGGAGTGGGGCATGAGACTTAACTCGGGATGCGCGGCCTTGCACACTGGACGCACTGCCCTTGGGGAAATGGTTCACAGGAACTTCAAAAATTTCTCTGCTCGAGGGGCCATTTATAGGCACAGTCACTGTACAGTTTGGAAAACAGGACAGGCAGTTTTAGAATCAGCCTTGAGTGGAATCTTTGAGAGCTGCCTTTCCCAGCCTGTAGTTGAGTGATGGTGGAGATTGTGGGAGTTAAGAGGCAAGGCTGCATGACCTGAGAGGTGACTTCCAATCTGGTGGGTATTTTTTAATCTGTCATTTTCTGTTTTGCTGCTGCTCCCGTTGCTGTGCTGTCTTCATGACACATCAGCCATGCTGCCTTCATGTTTCCTTGACACAGGCAGGAAGCACGGGGTTTTGTATAATCAATAGGAAGAGCTGGGGCAAAGAAGTAATACATGAAGAAAGGTTTTGGTCATCCCCCTGTCTCACTTTCAGCTTCTAAAGGTAGGACAGGAAGAAATGGTATTCCTAATAGACTTCATAATAGCTAAAGTAGGACAGTCCTCGCAATACACAAGAATACCTGATAATCCCTGCCTGTAATACCTGATCACCATTAAAAAAACAGAAATAAATTCCTTTTAAGTAATACAGCCATCCTAGGTAATAAATTATATGAATACAATTATTTGTGTGCAACACTAAAACAGTTCATTTTGAAGCCTAACAGTAAACGTTATTCTTTTGAAACTGGGGGATGAAAATGGACTTTGTCCAAAACATATTTATAATTATGTTGTACACAGACTTGAGAAAACTGAAGCATTGTAAATACATGTAAGGAAGTCCTAATAATGTTCTTCATGGTTGTCACTTAATGTTGCATGTAATTTTAGTCCTGATTTTTAGCTGATGATGAAGATATTTGAAAATCAACCAACCGTTTAAGTGGTCAGAACATAGGAAAAGCAGTGCACTGTATGCAAAACTGGATGTGCCCATATGCGTAGTGCATGTAGGTTGCCACATGCAGGGACTCGTCTGCAAAGCTGGGTGTGTTTCTAGGATTAAACTACACAAATTTACCTAACACCACTCATTGTGATATGTGTTTTGGCACGACTTGAGTGTTGTCACTCAGACTGACCCTCCTGTTGCTTGCTAGCTATGCTAGCCCCTAGGAGAGGTACCACCAGGGTGAATATTCTTGCTTATACTGAACAGCAGGGACTCCAATTCCTTCCCTGTTTGCTGCCTAAGTCTTCAGCTTGGTCTGCAGAAAGCATAGTAATGGTTTAAAATGAGGGTTTTTTTCTCCCACAGGATTGTCTTAAAGCTATTTCCTTAGTAGCATGTATAATCTCTGGGTTTTTCATCGCAGATGCTAGAAAAGACAGGCTCTATACAGCTGCTTGGTGTGACTGCTCTCTGGGGAATGAGGGGGGAGCTGCATGGAGGAGTTTTTGGTTGTTTTTTAAAGTAACTGTCTGCTGTCTAAACAAAGTTCCTTGTCATCCCTTCCTGTTGCATTATGTGGCTTGTGACTTGTGAGCCCATGCTCAGGAAAAGTCTGTTGTGACTGAAGCCTGTCATGTGCCTTGTCACTATAATCTTTGGGAAGAGGGAGGGCTGCTGTGACTGCATCTCCAGTGTGCACCCATCCATGTTCCTGGGGTGGCTTTGGGGCTCTAGCTGTGTTCTGGATTGTAGGGCCCTGGGTCAATGTATCAAGATCCTGCGTGCAGCGATTCTGTGGTTTTGTTCCCTCTCTTCTTTCTTTGGGCAATGAGTGATTGAGATGATTGATAGCTGGCAAACAACTTCTAATGCGATTCCTTTCAGTAGTGTGAAGTAGAAGAATATCTTCTGTCATTTGCTGCTCCTGCTGTCATTTTTGGCTTTAACTGTTCTTCTGAAAATGTCATGATTTACCAGAGTTCAGTGGCTGCTGCTTTGCAGTTTGATTCCTTTGCAGTTAAGCCCTCTGTGGGCCCAGGTTTTGGCTGTCTTTTGATCAACAAAGTTCCTTCTTCCATGAGCGGAGGCTTTGATTTCAAGATGCCATTGTGTAAGTCAACAGAGTTTGTCTCTGGAAAGTTGCTTTAGTACTTCATCTCCTTGTTCCTTCTTAGAAAGTTTCATTACTTCGGATCCAATGTCTTCATGGAGAAAACTAATTTTGCGAACAGTAAGCTTTTATCTAGGGAAAAGAAGGGATTTATTTATTTTGAGTAAAGAAAAAGTGACTGGTTTATAAGTGACCAGTGAAGTCTGTTCCTCTCCTTAGCATGTATGTGGGTGTCTAGATGATAAAATGGAAATCTTGGATCATATGTGTTTGGATTGATAATGTGGGCAGAAATAGAAATTAGGTATAAAAAGGCAAAGACAACTTCATAATAATTTGGCTGTTATTCTGAAGCTATTTCTTGGTAAATTCTAGTAGTGGTTTCATACTACCCAGTGTCACCAGTCCTGTCAGTGTTGCTGTTGCAGTTTTATCTTTCAGTGTGTGGATTGTTTTTGTAAGCAAACCAAGAGCATTTCTATGGTATTTTTGACTTTTTTCTTTCCACTGGTGTTTCCCCCCACCCCCCCTCAGTTTATGCACATAAAACATTTTAACACCAGAACTATAGGACTACTTGTGTAAAAATACAGCATGGAAAATAATTTTTCTTCTCTTATTATTCTGATTTCCAAACTTCGCCAACTCCCCCCACCCTGCCAAAACAAAAAACCAAGCAAACAAAAAAAACAGAAAAAAAAACCCCCCAAAAAAAACAAAGAAAAAACCACAAACAACCAAAACCCCCAAAAAACCCAACAAAAAAACCCAACCAAAAAACCACAAAAACTTCCTGTCCAGATAAGTGGTCGTCCAGTGAAGTTTTTGTATTTCTTCTTTTAGATAAACTATTTTAGCTGGAATATATTTGTTAATTTGTAATCTCTAGCTTCCTCTGCCATCATGCCTTCTAGATACTATGATTAAATCTTGAGCAGAAATAATAAATCGTACATAGATTCCCCCAAAAGTGGTAAACAAAAGAAGGGTAGCTGTGTAAGGTCCTCCTCCATATTTTGGCTGAGAGTCAGAGTTTAAATCTTTCAAAATAAATATTTAAAAATTCAGTTTACATGATATAAATTCATAGTTCCCATTCAGGAAACTGAGTTCATAGCATATTATCAGTGAAGCAGTAGATCTACTTATGAGTTAACGGTTTAAAAAAAAGCTACACATTTGTTAGCTTTAGGCACTTCCACTGTATTTATGCTTAGCTGTCATTTTAAGAACATTAAAGAATGCCAATATCAAGAGCCACCAAACAGTTCAGTCTTCCTTTCCTGTCATTATTAGCTAGTTTTAATTTGTTTGAGAAGAGGTCCCTATTAATTTGGTCCATGCTCTGGGTAATGCTTGTCAGCTGAATAAACATGAAAAGGAAAATATATTTTATCTCCTAGTGGCTTTTCTTGGAATTTGAGAGGGGATGCTGCACTACTCATTCCAGAGCAAAATAGGTCATCTCTCTTAAGTATCCTTTTCTTTCCCAGAACTCCCATATTGCTCACAAATCACGTACCTGAAAATTGAATTAAGCACTGGATTTTCTGTTAGGTATGGAATCTTAAGTCTGCAAAACCAAAATAAGTTCTACCTTCTGAATTTGTCGTGTAATCGGGTACCACTGTTCCAGTTAATGAAAAGTTAAAATACTTCAAAGTGGTAAATTCCTGTGGCTTTTTAAATCTTATCTCACTCACAGAAGTAAGTAAACCAAGAGATCAAAGAGAACTGTCGTACATTGATCTTTCTTTCTGAGGCTCTGCTTTTGTAAATCCATAATGCTATGGAATGGCAAATGCAAAGCAAAATGTATCCCCTAGATGCACATTAGTTTCAATTGTGCTAGTAACAGTGATTTGAAAACTGCTTTGTCTCTGTGATTTATTGTCTTACGTGATATGCAAAGGTGTGATTATTTCTTTTTAAAATTTTTTTCCCCCACAATTTTTTCTTCCAATATATCCATGCTTGCTCTATGCATTTGAGGTGTATATATATATAATAGAAAGCTTCCCAGGGCCCCACCTTGTTAACAGAACTAAACTCACATTTTGAATGATGGTCAAAGAATGCCAGCTCTTTGTAGCATGAAAGAAAGCAGTTTTGAGGGATGGAATATCACTTTGTGTGTGCAAGTTCTAGTCTGATCTTTTTTCACTCTCTTTTGTTTGAAGTATTGTAGTCTCCTTTCTTGTAAGGAACTTTTTTTTTTTCTTTTGATTCTCTATACCTGTGCAGATGCTTGCCCTGCCCAATGTGGCTACACATTTCAGTATGCAGGCTTTGAACACAGAAGCCTGCAGAAGTAGGAATCACCATTATAAATCATAAACCACCTTTGTAACCCCAGCAGTGCTGTCTAACCTGTAATTCTTGGCCTAAGCTCAGACAGTTTCAGTGGACCTATCATTCAAGAAGGTTTGCATAAGGTCCTGGCATATGATTCCTATGTATTTCTGTCACGGTTTAGGGTCAGGGCAGCCCCTTAGACCTATAACAGACACTCTCTGTTAACCCCCCTCCCTCCCCAAAG
>WTSP01002899.1:45370-63650 GCA_025331215.1 Actenoides lindsayi
TGTGGTACACAAGATCCAGCAGTGGCCTTGGTCTGCACACCAATCCTTGGTACTAACTCTAAACATGGGGTGTTATCCCTGCTAGAAGCAGACACTGCCTGGGAAAACTGGCTGCTACCTTCAGACAGTGCAGTTAATTAGAAGAACTGAGCTGAAAAGTAAAATTACTGAAGAGAATTGTTCCGTTCTATCTCAGACCAGGGCAACACTTTAAAGGTATGGGAAAGGAGCCTTGCTGAATTTTAAGCGTCTTCTTTTCACATTCCCAAGTGTACCAAACTGTCTCATTTTGTCTTAAGTATTACCTTTCTCATACTGTGACCTCTGGCTTCCCCTGACACAATCTCATTAAGACTCTTGGCGAGATCTCTGATGCTCAGGTAGGACCTGGCAGCAATACAGGTGACTCCCTTCTGTTAGCACCATATGCCTTTTCTCTAGGAGGACTGTGGGCAGTTCTCAGAAAGATCCGGACTGTTAACATAGTCCAGAGCCTGGGGATGAGAATATGCTTCTCTTCATCTGGATTTTTGACAGACAGCTCACAGTGAAGCTTTCTCCTGAAGCTAAATGTTGGCTTGAAATGAGAAGAGGAAGTGAGTGGACAGGTTGAGCATTTTATCCTTTCTTTCATTCCTTCAAGTTCTTGTATCTTCAGGGGTGCAGCTGGCCAGTCAGTGTATTATCTGGGCTTAGTTTTCCTGCTCTGCTCTCAGAGAATTAGAAGGCAGGAAGCAATCTGCCCTTCTTCAATAATCTCAGTTGTGGTAGACTGTTAAGTGACTTGGTGAACATGTACAGGCTGAGCAACTAGTAAGATGTGTCCCATCTGCCATTTTTCATTACTCTTTCTTGTCTGGAGAAGCTGAAGCGCTTTCCTTCTCTGCGGTCAGATAGCTTTGCAAGACAAAAGCAAGGAAGAGCATGCTGCTGTTTGATCAGTCATCTTCTAGATTTATCAGGTAGAGGATAACTTGTCAACTGAGACACTCGGGACCCTCAAGCTCATGATTCTGCAAAGGTTGCAATGTTGAGTTTAATGCAGACATTCTGATGATCAGACACTTTGAAGTTTTCTGTCAGCACTTCATCTCAACAGATGATTGTTCTTCTGACTGGATTGTCTGCTGACTTAGATGACTGTTCTCTCAGTAGTGATGTTAATTCCACCTACTGCTGTTTTGAAGGTGGACATTGTCCATCTGCTGCCTGGATGGAACTGCAGACCACTGCGGTTCATGTTGAACATCTCAGAATATCTTTCGGCTGTCTGTTCCTGAATACTTCTAGAACTTTAACTAAATGAACAGAATGGAAAAAAAAAAAAAAATCTAAGATCAGAATTGAATTCTGTGCTTTATTATAAAAATAAGTGGCTTACAGGTTGTGTCAGGAACTGCATATCCTGACGTTGTTGTTCTGGACATAAAACACCTGACAGTGCCAGTTGTCTTATGAGAACAGCAAAGAGTAGAACATCTGCTGTATAAACTAGATAGTAGTGAAGACTCAAATGGTAAAGTAAAAGCTGAAAATATATATATTAAACATTGAGGTTTGCATTGCTTTGCTTCTGGTTCCTCTTTGCCTAACACTGGCCTCAAGCTGCTTCCTTTCTTGTACTTAGACCACTGCCAGTAAATTAATTTCTGTAGTCACAGGAAACAGCAACCTCCATGGAAGCACAGCAGGTACTTGTGAAGACATGTGCCAAAGAATGTGGATGCAGTAGAGGACCCTGCAGAAGCTGGGCTGCCTGAAAAGGGAGATAAATGGGCTTAAGTCAAGCAGGCCAGCAGGGACGGAATTGCCTTTTCCCTCCCCTTATGGCTTCCTCCAGGCATCTATGCAGTTTCTCCCCTCCCTGACGTTTTGAGAAAGGTGTGAGCATGGGAATTCTGAACCAAGAGCCTGAGCTAAGGTGTTAGGAACTTCTAAAAGCCACTCTTTTTATGAAATGCTGTTACAGAGAAAATACTTGCATTAATTTTGGCTCGCTGTTGAGTCAGGATTTCTTGACAGTGCTGTATTTCTTAATGAGGCTATAATGTGTCTTTGCAACTATAGCATGGTACTAGCCTGGAAGAGATTTATGTTCTTTAGCAGTCACTCCTGGAGAGCCCATTGTTTTATGTTACTTTTGCGTGACCTGGTATGCTGGTGATGTGGGATGCAAAATTTGGGAAAGGTAGGTTAGTTGACAGCCTTTGCATGGGGCATGAACAAATGTGGTGTGGCACTCTGGGTCTTGCCACATGTGTACAACTCTCTACACCTTTGCACCTGCAAAAATAGATGCAGCAGGGGTACTACTGGTGAGAGCACATCATTAGGAATCTATGCTGCCTCCTAAATATAAACAACAGTTTAGTATGGTTACATCTCCAGTATAGCAATAGTAAAGGGATAGATATGCTAATTGTGTGAGTTCCTATATGATTTTGTAAAACAAGAGCATGCAAGCAAATTGCGTTTCCTTTGTTGGAAAACCTTGCCAAGGTTGCTTGTTTTATTGCCTTTGAACACCATAATGTGTACTTGTTAAAGGACAGAATTACAGGTCCTGTACTCTCTGGATGGGTAGGAGCTCTAAGCACTGTTGAGGCAGTAGTCCTATAGAGTAGATCCCTAACTGAAATCTGGATTCCTTGGTTTATAGGACAATTGGGCTTTATAAAACAGGACTTGGAAGTGTTTGAGGTTGGTTCTTTCATGCGGATAAATGTGCTGCAGAAACGTTATGTGGAGTTAATCCATGGTGAGCAACTTCGGTAGGGTATGCTGCAGATCAACTGATCTGGTAGTCTTCAGAAAAATCAAATATTAAAGCTAAACTCTGCCAGGTCCTTTATCCTGTTGAAATTACATGCTTTAACATAACATACAGAATATTGTCTTTCTTTTACAAATGAGTCTTATCTTGGAAACCACTAACTACTGTGTGTAAGTAAACAAACATTTAAATCTAAGCCAAGGGAAGCTTAATGAATTCCTGAAGTACAAATAATTATGGAGTAGCTTTGAGATATAAAGCTGTTTGCTCTTCTGTCCATACGTTTACTGAGGCTGACCAGTCATTTTCTGAAGGTGGTATGCAAATAAAGATGAGGTCAACAAGAAACCAATTAGTGTATTCCAGTTGCTTTTCTTTTCTTTTCCTCAACAACTCTAAAGGAAACAAATAATTCTGAAGAACCATCGCAGTTACTGATTTTTCTCTGTTGGAGGAGAGCATCCTTTTGGCTTCTTTTTACTCTTTCGAAATCATACTCGTAAAACATACAGTACTGCTGAGATCCTTCTGGGAAAGTATGTTCTTGAACATGGAGTGTTGAAGGAAAACCTTTAGAACTGTGTATTGGGCATGAGGTTTCTGAAAAATTGAATGATTTCTAGAGAAAAATCAGCAGATAAGTTTTGGAAAAAAATGCTGGAAAAACTTTCATGGTGTGTTGTGTAGGTTGTGTGGTATTTGAATAAAGATTGGTCCAATAGCCAAATGATAAAACTAGAACTTTAATTTCCTTGTTACTAGCCTTGTCCTTTTTTACTTTAAGATGAAATGAGCTTAAATACTCCCTTGATCCAAGTGAAGGGTGGGTTTCTGGAGGGATACACTGACTTCAGTGCTGCAGAGTTCTTCTTGAGGGTTAAAGCTGGGCTTTGGCTTAACATGATTCAGTGTTTTTGTGAAGAAGTTTTATTTATTAACTTCACATTCAGTATTAAAAATGTCCAGTTAATAGAGTAGTTGAACATCACTAAAAATCTAGGTTAGCTCCTGCAGTGGTACGTAGTCACACAAGTCATAAATTTCAAAGCTTTTAGGACTGCATGTTTTTTCCTTGTGGACTCTCGTTAATATGGCTTAGCAAGATTATATTAGTTGCAATTTAGGCTTTGGTTTCCTGGATTACAGAATATTCTTCTATCAGAATAGAAGAAATCAACTGAAATTAAGTGAAATTGTACTGTAGGTAGTACAGATATATCCAAACAAGATGTTGTTCGTATATATGGATGAAACCAATGAAGCGTACCTGATTTCATGTTAGATACTGCGAGCTGCTGCTCTGTATACTTAAGAAAGCCAGAAAAAATTGATTCTGTGGTTTAAAAAAAAAGTTGTCTTGGGCCTTTTTTGTATGTATGACAGATGGTTGATGCTAGCATGTCAACTGTTTGTCTGGAAACCAACCATTTTCTGTTTAACTTTGACTCTGAATCTCATTGGGTTTTTTGGTTTTTTTTACACTTCTCATCCCTTACACTGGTTTAGAGTACTTTTGAATAAGATGTCCAGTTTCCAATCTGTGCTTAGTATTATGTCTTTTAGAGATTTCAGATTTCTATAAACTGACAAATTTCTAAACCACAGTGTCACAGTTTAGGGTCAGGGTGGCCCCTTAGACCTATAACAGATACTCCCTGTTAACCCCCTCACTCCCCAAAGGGGAAGAGAAGGGGAACTGGGGAGAGAGACTTAGTTATTAGAAAAGGAAACTAGAACAGCTTTAATGAAAACGAAAATAATAATCATAAAAATGGAATATATACAAGAATATACAAAAACAGTATTGAACCCAATTCTCCCTCAATGGTAATTATGTCATTCTCACCACTGATGCTGTGGAGCAGGCGCTGGGGGAGTCGCGGACTGGGCCCCACAGTAGACGGGAGCTGTGTTCAGGAGCTGGATTCTGGTACTGGATTCAGGAACACACAGACCAGGATCGAAGGCAGAACAGAGGCCTCCTTGGAAGAAACTGGAAGAGGACCCAAGCCAAGCTGAGCAAAGTCGGTAAAGTGGGCCAAGAGAAAAAAAGAGGGAGCAGAGACCCTCCGGATCCCTCAGCTTTATACCAAATATGATGCATATGGGATGGAATCCCTTGATGGTCAGTTTGGGGGTCACCTGTCTTGTCTGCTTGTCTCTGCAGGTGAGGCCTTTCACTTTCTGCACCCTGTACTGTGGTACACAAGATCCAGCAGTGGCCTTGGTCTGCACACCAGTCCTGGGTACTGACATTAACCATGGGGTGTTATCACTGCTAGAAGCAGACACTGTCTGTGAGAACAGGCTGCTACCTTCAGACAGTGCAGTTAGCTAGAAGAACTGAGCTGGAAAATAGTCACTGAAGAGAATTAGTTCTTTTCTCACTCAAAGCAGGACACATAGGAAGCACAGTATCTTTGCCTCCTAATAGCTGTAGTTTGTCCTTGGCTTTTGAAATGGTAAAAACACTTCTGTATTTTGAAGCTACCTATGTGGAATTACTCTTGTCCATAATCTCTGTCTGTAACTGGACACAGGTAAAAGGACTATATGCGATTTAATTTTTCAGCATTGACTTAGCTTTTTTTTTTTTTCCTTTTGAAAGAGGCAGGGTCCCATTAATTTGATAAGACTGAGAATACAGGATGTGGTATGTTGCTCCCTTGAAGTGAGTACTCAAAGCTGATTTACAAGTCAATTAAAAGGTATACAGTCCTTACTACCCTACAGACATGAGGATCTTTGTAGACCCCTAGTAGACTGATAACAGAGGGGAGTTTGTGTGTGGTAGTTTTCCTGCTTTTGACAGTGCTCACCTTTCACTAGTGGAAAGTGGAAAAAAAGTTGAAGTAAGACTAACACAGTGTAAAATATTATGGGTAGAATTGTACTGTTTTAAAAAATTATTAAATCAGGTTACTTTAGCAAAATATTATTAGAAAATCCCTTTAATTTAGAGGTTACTGCCATTTTGCAAACGTTGTAGTGCTTCTCTAATAATTTCTACACTTGTCTCAGACATTTTAATGAAACTTGCATTAAATTACTTACACTCATGAGATTCATGGTGATATCAAAGTAATCAGCTACAACAACCTACTATATGACTAATCCTTGTAATTTAGCGAGTTCTAAGTTGTGCTGAACTTTTAAGAAAGTGTGTATAAATCTCTGAGGTGATATGATCTATAAATAAAACTCTAAAAGCTGTACAGGTAAATCTTCTTTTGCCATTAATTTTAGGTTTTTCTTTATAAGGTGAAGAAACCAGAGCATCCCTAAAGTGTTTGTAAAGACAAATGCAGTCATAGTTTTGATTTGGACCCTTTTTGCATGCCTCTCTGTTTTGTGCTCTTCTACAGATACATACAAATGTCTGTTCTATCCGATATGATGTGTGATACATTCTGCTATCATTTCCCTGCTTAGTGGGGAAAAAACCCACAAACCCTCTATTAAGTAGGAATCTTTCCTTTTCCCACCCATCTGTGTCATTATATTAAATAGCTACCTGTTTAATTGGAAAAGCCTGGATAGAAAGACTAGGGTAAGTGAGGGTATGTGTGCATAGTAAGCGTAGGTTTTACAATGAGGTTATTTAGAACGTATGGGCAGGTACTTGCTTAGACTATACGAAGAATTAAATAGAGGGGTTGATTATTTAAAATCATCCCTTACCACCTTTCTGGTTACATTCTCATATGGTCTTCATGGTTTTTCCTAATTTTTTTTTTAATTCCTTTTTAAAGTCTTCAGGCTGAAAAAAACCCCAAAATCTTCCTTCAGCAAGATAGTATTAAAAACACCTCTGGTGATGATAGACCTGGGTAAATTCTCCAAGAATGACAAATGGCAGGTGACAGAAGATGTGAAATGCAGTGGAGGCACTTAAAATTACAAACATGGTTCTTAATTATTGTCCTTAACTACAAATCTGTCAAATGCAAATTTAGTTGTGCTTCACCCTTCCCCAGACAGGCTTGCCCTTCTGAAATTTTTTGGCTAATTGTGTTGGTGAGACTGAAGGAGAAGCATCCAGAATCTCTGAATTCTGTGTTATATATCTAGGGTAAAACTATAAAGCTATAAAATGCCTTATTCTGGTTCACTTTCAAAACAGTTCAGGAAAGGGGTTTTTCATTGCAGCTATTGTTTGATAGCTGCATGTGGTATCTTTCTCAGCACTGAATTGGAAGAAAGAGATCAAAAAGCCCTTGTCTGCAAGGTCTCATGTGGGAAGGTTGCATTATTTAAAAACTTACAAGCGTCTTAAAGGCAAACTTGGAGACCCAGTATTTTCTGGAACTGTACATGCTGCTTGTTAAGGTTAATTAAAAAATACAAGGAGATACACCTACTGTTAATTATCACTAATTTGTGCTCAAGTACACACAAGCAAATCACTGGTACATTGATCAAGTAAAGCGCTTCTTTTCTAAATCAGACTGTAAATTAACAATGCAACCCCTTCACATAAATAATCTTGCTTTCATCTTGCATTGATTTATGGATCAGCTTCAGCTCTATTACATGCTGAGAATCTTTTACTCCAAGCTCATTTCATCATGGGTTTCTCCCTTTTGTTTTGCACCTGCCTTGCATAAATATGTTGTGATTCCCTTTGATACATTATTCCTAATGAAAGTGATGCTGGATGCGAAGCTTTATATGGTGAAATGGATTATTTAATATTTTATGCTCTAAATAGGGAATAGTAAGTTAAGATTTTTTTTTTTCTTATTGTTTGTAAAGATTGTGTCCCCTTCTTGAAGTTGAGATACTTGTGAATTGCTGTAGATGGAATGCCAGGTTACACTTAACAGTGCTTGGTAGTGCTTATTAGAAAACTGTGTTACAAATGTTCATTTCATTATTAAGAGGAATAAGTTGATGAGTATGAATTTTGTAACTTGTAGAGTAGGTCTGTGAGATGTTGCATTACAGTCAAGAAACTCTCACTGTACTTCAAGTGGTGGTTGTTCAGAGTCACTTGTTATGGGGAGCTGGTCAGTGGACAAG
This sequence comes from Actenoides lindsayi, assembly GCA_025331215.1. Lineage (NCBI taxonomy): Eukaryota > Metazoa > Chordata > Aves > Coraciiformes > Alcedinidae > Actenoides > Actenoides lindsayi. The sequence continues at coordinate 53,166 of WTSP01002899.1, forward strand.
GAGTGTTTCACCTTGCATTTTTATTTTTAATTTCGCTGTAACTGAGGGAAAAGTGAGACCTAATTGAGCATGGATGGAGCAGATAGACCTGAATAAACAATTAGTTTCCTGAGACCTCCAATGTGATAGAATAAATGAAACCTTTATAGGTAGTCTAGGAGCTCATTGGTGAATGTGAATGGAAATAGATTTTATAAAGAACTAAACTGCTTTCACTTCATTAGTATTCATGGTATAATAAAAAAAACCTCTTTCCAGAGATATTCTCCTCTGAATTATTTTTTTCACCAGACCAATGATGATGGTGTCAACAGCTGATGAAGATGAATAGATCTTTCTTACGTGTTTTTTTTTTTTTTTTTTACCCTGCAATTGAAAGTGACTTTGAAGGTTAATTCTACTAAATTTTCATCCTCCTAGTAAAAAAAGCAAGGAAAAATCTTTCTTAAAAATCTGTATATGAGGAGCAGCCTTGGAAATGTTTGAAGTAAGATGTGTATGTGGATGTCTGTACATACAGAGTATAAATACATATTTCTGTGCATTTCTCACGGCTTGTGCTGTAGAAAGGATTGTTAAAATAAATAAGGGTGAAAATTCTGCCTATGGTGTCTAGAAATATCAAAGCTCATTTACATTTGCTGTGTAGCTAATTTCTCCTTTCACTGATAAAGAAATACTCAGTGTGGCTAGTTTGAATTTTTTTTTTCTTTCTCTGCAGCCAAGCATAGTACATTGCACTGCATATGCTAATAGCTCTGCATGTGATAGTAAGGAAATGAATACAGCTATAGAATATTAAAGTTTAAATGAAAGTTATCAATATTGTGCATCATAAAAAATATAATATTACATGACCTAAAGAAGCATTTTCTTACTTTCCCTTACATAAAGCCTCCTTTGTTGTTATTGTTTGTTTGTTCGTTGTTTCTTTCTTTGGTTTGGTTGGTTAGGTTTGGGGGTTTTTTTTTGTTGTTTTTGACAGCTTTTTCTTCTCTTTGGCATTAGGTTCCTAGTGTTTCCTGGAAACTTGGTTGTGTTTGTTCTCTTCCACTTCTTAGGAGTAGATAAATCAATGAGAACAAAACAACCCCCACTGGATTGTGTGCTTTGTGTTAGGAAGGTATGGTTTTTGCAATGCACTCTGCCGTGCCCTGCAAGGTTGAATCTGCATGGGGACACAGCAGGGGTCAGCCACCACTGTTCCTCAGTGTCCATGGACCTGCTGGAAGGAGCACGACTGCTGAAGCTCTTGTGCCAATGCTTGCATCTTAAACTTGCAGTGTTCTGTCATACCTGAAATCTTCTTGTGCGTATGGGTGTTTTCTCTGTAAAGCTGCAAGCTTCCGGTTTCCCAGTTGTCGCCCCTTTGCCCCAGCAAAGGTGTTTCTCAGACCCTGGCAGCTGCCCACTGGGGTTGGGCATTGGCTTGTGTCCCTGGTTTTCTCACTAACTGAAGCAGGTGTGCTTGAGCAGCTTTCTGCTGGCTTTCTCTTGCTGCCTCACAGCTACTCCCTGAGTCTTCAGGAGTAGGCAGATGTGGCAGTAGTCACGGGCAGCAGATTTCAACACTATGAAACACTTTTTCCTGCCAAGATGGCTAGCAGGATAAGGACAGGAAGGGAGTAGCCTTCCTGCTGCATAGCAGTGACATGTGCCACTGCACATCTGGGCAGCAAAGGGTGGAGTTTTTCTATCACCTTTTGTCAGATCCTTTTTAAAACTGTGGAAGCAAAGGTGAAATGTGAGCGTGCTTCCTGATGTTCATACAGCACTCAGAGTAGGTGTACCCCTACAGAAAGCGTGACTTTTTTTACTACATAGTACACTTAAGAGCAGAGCTGAGTTGGTTGGACAGACCCCCTAGAACCCTACTCTGCTTTCATGCTTTTTTGGATTAAATTACCAAACTTCCTTGCAAAATCCACTGTGTTGCATAAGGTCCCTCTCTTTCCTTCCTGGTAGGGCTAACCTGTGGAGCTTCTGCAGCTTCACCCTGGCTAGCAGCCTGTGTGTCATGCTTTGACTCTGCTTTTTGAGTGTTGTCGTATTTCCCTATGTTGGAAAGGAAGTGTTTGGGTTTGTGTGTTTTCCTGGTGATTTTTTGTTTGGTTGATTTTTTTGTTTGTTTGGTTTTTTGTTTTTGTTTTGTTTGTTTTTTGTTTTTTTCTGTTTTGTTTTGTTTCATTTTGGTTTTTTTCCAGAAGCAATGGCCTTTTTTACATCATGTGTGTTCCTGAGAACATACCTGTATAACTATCAGATTAAAAAGAAAATCTTGATCCCCTTTGAGCTCTGCTACATCTGTATAAACTTGTTTAGAACTGTGTTCTGGGTTTTGGCTTTTGTGGTAGGATCTTACAAGAGATCTGCAGAATCTGCTATTTGTTAATCTTTTTCTTAATGTGAGTGAAAGCTGGGTGAGTAAATCCAAGAAGATTTAGGGCAAGCAAAGTTGTTGGAAGTAGTGTCTTCAGAACAAATACTGTTGCTTCCTTTGTTCCCTGCAAAGGGAGCAGTGTCTGTATGTACAGAGCTGGCAGTCTGGAGGCTTTCAAGAACTAAAGAACTTGATGGTATTGTAACAATGCTATTCTATCTTAACCAGGGAAAAGTAACAATTGGCTTAGACAGCAGTGTGCTTGCATATTTATAGGCCATTTCTTTTGCCCTTGTATAACACTGCAAAGGCTGTGCTTCATTTTTTGCACAATCATGTAAATATGTTTGTGAAAAAGTGTTGGATGCAAGCAGATTTTTTTTTTTTAACATAACTATAACTTCTTCATATTCCTCCGGGTTTTATTTATTTATTTACTTTTAACTGACCAGGGGTCAGATTTGTTTTCAAGAAAAATGCCACTGTTTTAAAGGCAAACTTGAATTTGTAGAGTGGATGTGAAGTGGGTAGCAAAACAATTTTGATATATTGATCCGTAGCAAATTCTTAAATATATTTCTGTACTACCTAGGATATGATGGATAAGAGGATGCTATAGAAAAGCATCATGAACTTTGTTCACTGATTCTGTTCATTTATATGAATTAATACATTCAGCATAAGCAAGAACATTTTGGACAGTGACATTGGTTTTAAGCAGTGTGGTTTTGTGTATATGTAGGATGTAAAATCAATAAATGGTTAGGAGAAATGCTTTCTGAATGCTAGAACTTCACAGTGGGTTTCTCCTCTTTACCTTGGTAAGGACATATTTGCAGTGTCAGCTACAGGTTGTGTTCATATGTAAATTAAGAGTTGCTGTATAATTGATTAGCAAATAATTATCTGACTGTAAACAAGACCTTTTCTCCCTCTTACCGTTCATTCAGCAGGGAGCCTAGGACCTGACTTACTTTCTGTGTGGTAGCTAACAGACTGGGGTCATTGTCCTAATGAGGAAACTGGAGGTCATGAAGGGAAGTGAGATAGTCCAAGGATTGAAGTATAGAACAGAAATGACAGATGCCATTCAGCTGAAGAACTACCAAGGTCTCTCAGCCAAAGTTGAGAGAGATCCTTCCCATGGAGTGGAGGTGGGAGCACAATGCTGAATTTAAGAAAAGTGGGATGAATAGTCATCTTTCTGCTTGACCTGTGGCTGGTGGTGGTGGTGGTGAAAAAACCTCTGCATCTTTTTGAGGAAGTGTGATAGGAAAGGAAGAAATGGGATCTTTCTCGATCCAGTGAAATCCGTGTGGCCTGGTGAGACTTTCACTGTATCCACTCTTTGCATTATTATCCTTGACTTCTTGGAAGCGGTACTATTTTTTCTGAGAAATGTTTCCTTTTATCTTGTGTGGAATTAGGTTATTTGTAATCCTCTGTTATGCAAAGCAGAGGCTGCTCTTAAGAACTATGAATATTCAGAATACTTGCACAGTTCTCTAAACCCTACTCAAAACTGAGGTGGGTCAATACTGCCTGAGGGCAAAGGGAGTGTAGACTGTTCCACTCATTATCTGATTTAATTGGAACTGCTAATGATCTCATTCAACTGTTGGTTTTGATGCAGGTTTATGGAGACTCCTATGTGCCCCCAGGTTGCTCTGATTGTACCTCTAAACAGGATCCTTCAAAAGTTGGTGTTGTTGTGACTAAAAGCAGTGGGGCTGCTCCTCACGGACATGAACTATTGCAGGGTATCTTTTGGAAATCTGTTTGCACCTCTGCTTGCGATGGTGCTGTAAGACAGATTCTCTCTCTCTTGGTCATCTGTACTACCCCGTTGTAGTGTCTCCTTGTGAAGTCTAATTTGGTTCTACTGAATTCTGGTCCAGCATCTGAAATACGAAAAGTGCGCTATGCTCTTTACTGGCTCAGTTGTCTATTTTAACAAATTCTAAGATGCCCTTGATTTTTGGAACATATAATCCTATCCATTCATAAAATCGTATTAGTGTTGCTCTCTGTGTCAATGCAGCTAGTCAAAACTCATGTATCTGTGCCAAATTTAATTAGGATATTTAAGTGGAAAGAACATACTTCTCCTCCATACCCAGCTGAAGTAAGTTTGTATAGTTTGCTCAAAAATATTGCCTTGCTGGGCTATTATATTTCAGCATCGGTGCTTAAAATGCTTGTGCTGGAGCCAGGTAGAGAGGCAATGTGTGGAGAGGATACCAGTGTAAATAATGTGAGGAAACAGATTGTTTTATGTTCCCAGCAGTCTGCTTTGCTACAGTTGCTGTTGAAGTAGCAGTGGGTCTTAAGTGACATCAGAAGCACCCTTGCTTCTGTCATGCCTTATGTCTGGAGATGCAAGAAAAGGGAGTTTGTTAGGTTTGTGAAGCCATGCTTCTATTAAGCATTTAGCTTAATAAAAGTCAGAGTTTCTACTGAATAATTGAGTATCTATTCACCACCAAGTAGTCTCTTATACTTTTGTCTGCATGGGACTGGAGCGTGATGCTTTCCATTCTCACTTCCTTAAACATCAGGATAGGTATGGTGTCATTTGGTGTATTTGATGATCACGTACTTATTAGTAGAATTTTATTTATGGGACTTCAGGTTGGTAAAGAAAAAATCTAAGCAGTAAAAGTATGCTGGGTATTTTCTGCTTCTTGTGCACTATATGTCAGAATTTCCAGGTAATATATCTCTTTTGGATTCATGCCTGGCTGGGGGAGGCTTAAAATGGGTGACAGTGCATAGTATTTTTATAGGAACTTTAGGATTTAATGAGCATGTGCAACATGACCTGATGTAGAATGGAGTTGTTCAGTCTTCTAGAGGAAGAAATAAAAATGCTTAATAGAACTTGTTCATATTTTTAAGACTGAATACTCAACCTATATTTCTGGTTTCTGTTGGAAGGAGGAATATTGCCTATGGAGGGATTAGGGGGGAGTTTGAGGGTGAAGTATTTTGGACAATAAAACCATAGTGGGTGTTTCAAGTAAAAGTGGAACTGAGCAGATCAGTTCTCATTTCAATTTAATTTTTATTGGGGAAAAAAAAGCCCATGCTGCCACAAATCTGAGCAGCTCCGAATAGCTTGTTTTCCTTATCTTGGTGTTATCAGTGTGATTATGTTATCTTAGCTTTATTCACCTTCTTGTACCATGGATTTCCTCTCATGAAACCCAGGTTTTGGTTGGTGTGTTGTTTTTTTTTTTTTTTCTCCTTTGTTTTTGTTGTTGTTGTTTAGTTTTGTTTGTTGTGGGGTTTGGTTTGGTTTTTTTTTGATGCCTTACACCTTGTTATGTACTCAGCTTGAAATGTACTTCTAAACTCTGATAGTTGGTCTTACTTTGAACCAGTTGTCATGTCCTTAATTTTCGTAAGGATATATGGGCTGATGTACTTGATGTGACTACTTGATATAATTATCAAGCAGAGAATTGACTCTAGCTGTAGAATAAATACCTGATAGTAGAGAGCTGAATTTAATGCTACTGAGGATTTTAAAACCATGAAGAAAATCCTGAGTACGTGAGCTGTCCAAAGTCCATGGCTAGTACAGTGTGAGAATAATTTTCTTCAGAGGAATATAGCTGATTCTATTCACACAGAAAATGAATAGCTTCAAAATAAGGGGAGGTGAGGGGAGAGGAAATTAAACAAATGTTTGAGGACAAATTGATTCAGTCCTGATTCCCTGGAGGAAATTCCTGTATAACTAGAGGAGACTGTCACTGAAATTCCATACATGTTTCTAAAGGATCTTTATGTGTAGAAATCTATGGTAATGGGGTTTGATGACTCTGTTCTGTGTAATTTCAAAGCTCTTCTCCTCTAATGATACTGTCTGTTCCTTTTTGTAAGGTTTATGGGAGGCAAGGGGGAGAATAGGGTTTTGTGAAAGCTGTTATCCCCTAAATTTTGCAGTGCTTCTGTAGAAATTCTTCATACCTACAACATAAACTGGCAGATTTTATGGAATGTATGAAAAAATAGATTGAAGAAATTAATTTTTGTAGTACAGTGTGTTCTGCATAGCTTGGAGTTTGCCATGTGTTTTCTGTCTTTCAAAGTGCCTTTGTCAGAAAGGAATTATTCAGTATTTAATGTTGGGGGAGGGAGCGTTTTTACATAAGTTAACTAGCCATGAATTGTTAATATTAACAGCAGAGACTGGTGGCAAGATGTGCACTGATTAAAAATCCCTCTCTAAGCAGTCCGTATACATTCAATGGCTAACATAACTCCCTTTGTACTATGGATACATGACAATCAAATGTACTTGTTTTCATATAAGTTGTCTTTATATTTTATAGGTCTCTGAAGCAGTGGCTTTCTGAAGTGACTTCTCAGATTTTTTTATTCCCCTTCCCTGCAGTTCCACAGACAAGTGGAAAACCACCTTTCATTATTCCATTGCTCCTTAAGTCACTAAAATTTCTTTAAAAAGATTATGCAGAGAAGCATACGCATACAGCCCGAGTGTAATAATAATACGGGGGGCAGAGCATGAGATAGCCAAAACCTCAAATTATGATATGGATGTCTTTTTGTTGGAAACTGCCTGCAGGGATACATCTACAGTATTTCTTGCAACTTGCTGTCAGGCAAGTTTCAATGAATAAAGGTGCAACGAACCGAACCCCATTTCTCCCGTTATGCTTGTATGCCATCAAATATTGACACATGTCCATATAGCTAGTAAGCATGAAGTAAATCATCACCAGTGTGATGACTGTGTGTGTGTGACTGGGCAAAATGAATTGATGTGTTGAGCAGAAGCAGCTTGAATAAAATTATTTAGAATATCTCTGGTAGAATTTCAACAACCCTCATTCTTCAAGGTACTTTCTTTGATGTTATCTTGCAGACAGCAATGTCCAGTCTGTACCTGATAAGACACACAACCTGGACTTTCATAGTGTTCAGGTTTCCAGAAGGTATTACAAATAAGTATTAACAAGTCTGAAGGTCTTGCTATTACGTACTTAAACTTGTCATACTCTTACTGAACTATTGTAGTGTCTTTTTGGCTGAATTAAATACTTTGTGGTTTGTATATGGCCATGTTATACCTCTTCAGAATCAGCTGTGTGTTCAAGGAAACTGGACCTAATAAAATGTTCTCTGTCAGTTTGACTTTCTTGGACTTGAATGCTGTGCCTGACAGGAGTGGAAGGCTGTTTTCTTGAGGATGGAATGGGGAGCTTGCAACCCTGGCTAACTTCTACATTCCATTTCCCTTGCATTTCCCCAGCATCCAGAGTTGCATCAAGGCTATTAAAGGATATATCCTTGTCTGCTCTTCTTGGTCTACTACAACAGCAGTTACAACATGCAGATTCCTTTCAAATACATGCTGTACATGCTATAGATCTCACTTTGCCCTTTGGAAGCAAAAGAGAGCCTTTGGATAGCCTCCAGAAACGTTTTATTGGTATATGTTCGATTGTTTCCGTAAAGCAGGAGTTTGCCATCAATATGGAAATGTTAAATCTCCTATTCCCTTACTGTTTCTTTACAATGCCAGAATGTGTCTTTCAGTATAGTTGCTTCAGGTGATGAGATATGGTTCTCTAAATAACCCATCTGAAACCTAGCTCACACATGTGTGTGAGTGTTGGCTATTGCATTGAATTTTACTTTTCCTGTATTAAAAAGAGCTTCTGCTCCATGAAACACTTAGTGAAACCTAATACTGCTGTAATATTTTGGTCCTTAATTTGGCATAGTCAAGAATACTTATTTTTGTTTTGTTATCTACATGTTATAGAATCCTGTTGTCCTTCAACAGAATCTGAATGTCACCCCGTTGTGTTTAAAAATGCAAGACTTCAGAAACTGCATTTAATTTAATTGCTTCATATCTCAAAGGATTGCACATGGACTTTCAACTGGAGGACATCACATTGAAAAGTATTGATTGGAGTTATGTCTCTCCTCTTTCCTCCCCCTTTCTCTCCTCCCCAGTCCTGTTCCAAAAAACCTCCACAATGTCAGACCTCAGGCATGGCCAATTCACATGGGGTCAAACTTACGTTCTCCTGTCTGGTAGCTTCTGCTGCAGTGGCCATGACCCAGTGTGCCTTACTGTGTGGCATCTGCTTCTCTGTTTCGCTGCAAGTCCTTGAAGAAGTTTGTTTTGTTGAGAACTTGTGTGCGCCCAAAGTTTGTGCTGGGATTGTATCAGACAGAAGTGTTGGTTGTGGTAGAGTCACTTAGCAACAAGGAGGTACCTTTGCAAAAGAATGCTGGCAGGGAATTGATATTAAAAGAATGAACTACTGGAGATTGATACTTAAGATGTCTTAGCTTTCAAATATGATACTTTTTGGAAACTGTCAGTGTAGAAAAGAATCTCAAATATGAATTGAAGAGATGGATGGTACTGTACTTCTCTCTACTAAGGCTCCATCTTAAAGTTTCTTAGGAAACCCTGGAAGATGTGGAAAAGGAGGACCCTTAATTTGAAATAGCTAATTTAGTAATCAGACTGAATGTTGTGGAACGCCCAAGTCTGTTCGTTGTGGGAGGGACTTGAGCAGCTGTAACAGTTACTTTTCCCCCTTATAACTAGGTATATACCAGCATGGAAAGCACTAATTCTGTTGTGTAGGCTTAAATGCTAATGTTTAGGGAGCTTAATGCATTCATTGATTTATTTTCTTTATTTTTTTTTCCTTTCTTGTTTAAAGTTTTGATGAACCTTGTTCCAGGAAAAACAGAAATTTAAAATGTGTTTGGTTGCTTTGAAGTGTGAACCTGTTTTTAAAAAGTGCATAAATTTTTACTAATAGCTCACCTAAGCCTTGATCAGATCATGTTGTTGGCAGGTGCTTGGAGTCATTTGGAATGTAGCATTGAGGAATTGTTGCTGTCCATCAGTTCGTGAGCAGTTGGAGTATTTTCTTATAGACTTAAGTGAAAGAGTCTCAAAATAATGTTTCTTATTAGTTAGCTGTTGTCAGTCATTTCCTTTTTAACAGATGGGTAAATTTACCTTGTGAGATATCTTAGCACTTGGAAACAGAAATACTTGTCATATACCTGTGTTTGTAAAAGATAAATGGTAACAATGGTTAATGAATTTTTTTTTTCTTGTGATCCCTAAACCTCTCCACTTAGGAAATTGTTAAAGGCATGGAGTGTGACTTCATCAGTTACTTAGTGTCTATTGTGAACATGAATAGTCTTAAAATGATGAAGAAGCAGATTCAGAAAACAGTGTGTCTTGAAGTGTGTATCTGCAAACACTTGCAATAAGCTGCAGATATGATTAAAACAAACAAAACATAATCCAGAACACTAAGTAACCTGAAATATTAAATACAAGAGAAACTCTGAACATAGAAATGCTTTGCAGGGCATACAATACTTTGTGGTGGGATTATCTGTAAACAAAAATAGGTTTCACTGTTCATCTTCGTTGCTGGTGATAGGGACCATGACTCCTTCCTTTCAGAGGATGGAGATGATGAAGCAGCCAGGTATGCAGGTGATACGTAGATTGTCTGGCTGATAAGTCTTCGTACATGAACTGTAAAAATCTAAAAGCTTTTTTTGGCTTCCTAAAAAATTGCGGTAAAAATTAAGTTTTAAATGTTATGAAAAACATTTGAGTGGTTTTCCATACTGGACTGCACCAGTTTCAGAGGATGATTGTAAAACTCTTCCTGCTTTGCTTACTCACGTACCTGCTCTTTCTTCCTTTGCCTGTATTTTTTGTCACTTGCTTTTCATTTTGTTTTTGTGAATTTAATCAAATACTGAGAACTTAATTCTTTTGTCAAAACCAGAGGGCTAAAATGTTGTGTAGGAATGACAGGAACAGAATTTGAAGAATGAGAATCTGTATTTGCACATATTCTGAAGTCTGTGTGAATTAATGCCTTTTATATAAACAGGATAATTTTTTTTAATTTTTTTTTTTTAATTTTATCTTACTTTTGCACTGGCGTTGATAAATCCCTTTGTCGGAGTTTCCCTTCCCTCGGAGGTGGTTTGCATTTTTTGATAGGGAAGTGCCATTTAGTGACTGCTAACATCAAGCTGGCCAGAGCAGATCGCGTAGGCTGCCAGGG
>WTSP01002900.1:0-17965 GCA_025331215.1 Actenoides lindsayi
CGGGGGGGCGGCGCGGGGGGGGCGCCGGGCGCGCGGGGGGGGGGGGCGGGGGGGCGGGGGGGGGGGGGCGGGGGGGGGGGGGGGGGGGGGGGGGGGGGGGGGAAGGAGTTGGTAGGTTCCGGAGGGGGCAGGCGAGCGCGGAGCGCTGGCGCCGCGGCTGTCAGTTAGGAGCGGCGGAGCGAGGGGAGGGAGGTGCAGCCGGGGCGAGAGGCTGCCGCCGCGCACCGCCGGGGGAGCTGCCGCCGAGCCCGTCACCGCCGCCGGCGCTCTCCACCCTCGCGGGCGGCAGGAGCAGGGCGCCCGGGCGGAGGCGGCCGCGCCACCGTCACACGCCCGGCGGCGATGCCGGCGGTGCAGAAAACGGTGTCCGAGATCCGCTCCCGCGCAGAGGGTAAGTGCCGCCCGGCGCCCGCCTCTCCCCGCCCGCAAGGAAGAACGGGGGAGCTCGTCCGGCGCTCCCCGACGCGGGGATGCGGAGGGGCTCTGCAGCGCCTGGCCTTGGGGTAAGGGCGGCTGGAGCCAAGTGTCGCGCCGGCTGCTGCAGCGCCGCTCGCCACGCCGCCCCTCACCGCGGCCTCCGGTCGCGGCGTGCTCTGCCGGCGGGGATGCGACGGCCGGGCAGCGAGCCCCGCGCTGGGGCGTGAGCGTTGCGGGTGGTAGTGGTGTTCCCGATGTCTGCTCATTGTCTGCCGGGGGCGGTGGGTCCCCGGGGCAGCGCTCTGCGTGTCAGCGGGGACAGCCGTTCGCGGTTGTTTTCTTCTTCCCGGTGTGTCAGTCAGGCTGGACGGCCCGGCCCCGAGCGCCGGAGGGGGAGAGCCAGCGGGGGGGTCGTGGCCTGGGATGTTTTGGCCTGGGATAAGACCTAGGAATAAGGTCGGGATGCCTCGGCACGTACGTGTGCGGTATGTAAGTATATATACAGCAATCGACAGAAATAAACGCTCCTTGAAGGTGCCTGAAAGCTTCAGACCGTGCTGATGTTTTATGCCTGACTAAGGGTTAGGGTGGCTTATAGCTTTCAAGTAACAGCGTCTCAAGAACTGCCTTGTAAAAAGAATCCCTTCATTGAAATTATCTTCGTATAATATTTATTGCATGCAAAAGTACAATGTGAAATCACGGGTACCGAAGGAGCAGTGTGTTGGGACAGCTTGGCATTTTCCGTTGCTGTAGGTAACGATAGCCGTGTCACTGTAATGACGCATAGTTCCTGAGGCAGGTATGCGGGTTTTATCCCTTTGTCTGAAAGTTTTTGCACTTAAACCATTACGTGAAGGTGAATTTTTGGGGGTTTTGGTTTGTTTTTTTTTTGCTCTGGGGGCTTTGCAGGGAGGTAGTAACTCTCTCCCTGTATCTTTCTTCCTTCTTCCAACCAAAGGATTTTTCCTTTTTTTTTTTTTTTAACTAGGAAGAGCAGAAAGATAAATTGGAAGTAGGCTGTTCCCTTGATGCTCTTTTCTGGTTTTCCCTTGTTACATGCCTTCCTCTTCCAACAGTAGGTTTGTAGGAGGTCTGGCTCTGCATTTACCTAGGAAATGTTAGCTGGCCAACAGGCAGAAGAACACATCTTTCTAAGAGGAAAGGAGGAAGGTACGTCCTTCCAGGGACACTTCTGTAATGTGTTTAAGGCCAGAGCAGCTGTGCTGCTATACCCACGGTAATGAGTAGATGCATATAATGGGGCTAGTTAGATGTCCAAATTTTAAGTGCTTCATTTCAGGTTTTTTTTCAGTTACTCTTTTTCCAGACAGTCGGTTTTCGCTGCAGGCTTAGCGCAAATGAAATAGGAAAATTGATGCTCTCTTTAAAATGATCTAATTACAGGAATCCTAATGGTTATTAAATGAACAAATGTTGTGTTCCCTAGAGATAAATGTCTAGCTGAGATGTGAAGATGCAGTAAAAGGGGAAAAATAAAAAGTCTATCTTATCTGAATGCTGTTCAGGGTTGTATGACTGTAAAACATACAGGGATCAAAAATACTTTCCTTAGGACTGAAAACAGATATGAAACTTCTAAGTAATGTAACTTTTGGAAAATGTGGTAGTTTTTTGTCATAGCAGTGGATTTACTAATTCATGCTATACTATATATGGTATTACTTTAAAATAATTTAAAAGCTGTTACTGTTTCCTTAATCTTGGGTTAATGTGACACTTTCTAGTTAATTTTATTTATATTCAGTTCAGTTTGTTTATACTCGGTTCATTCACAATTAAAACAATGTCAGTGAGTGTCTTTCTTTTTTAGTTTTTGAGATAAATGGCTTCCAGGTGTAGAGAGTCCACATGTTTGGACTGCGTGGCTAGTGTTTCTAAACAGCTCTTTGTAAGTAAATGTTACTGTTTTCTCAAAAAGAGAACTTCAGAGTTCTGCAATGTGGATCTCATCCCTAGCATTTGACAGTGACACAAAGGAACGGTGAAACACAAGCTCTAGCCATTGCAGGAGTCCCTTAGATAAGCCCTGTGCAGAGTGATGATAAGGCTGCCTTCTGAGACCTCCACCAAAGTCCTACCTGCAGTGCACAGTTATTAATGGCAAGGTCCTTCTATGTTCTTGGGAAGTCACTGGTAATACTGTAATCACAAACAGCAGCTTCCATGGGTGCTGTTACCAGCAGGGACCATTCCTTAGACTAGCCAAAGACTCGTGGGGATCTGATAGACAAGCTTAATATTAATTCCCTTATTCTAGATATTTATTATTTTTTTTTGTATTGTAGTGTTGGGATTAAAACCTGTCCCTGAAGCAACTAATTTCTGCTTCAGAGACCTTTTCTGTGTTTCTTGAGATACCTTATCAGGCTGGACTTTCTTGACATCATCTCAGAACTAATCTCTCTCTGACATGAAGAGATAGCAATTAGAGAATATCAGTTGTTGTGCTCAGATGAAATAAACCAAGTCAGAACTGTCAGAATGATGCACGCATGTATCATTCCCGAGAACTGGCGGACAGCTGTGCAGCAGAATTGACACTACAGTCTGTAAATTATTACAAAATAAAAATTGTAGGTGTTATAACATCTGCAAGACAACATGTTACCTGCTATTTGGTTAAAAAGGAAATGCTCTTTTTGTGGCCATTCTTCCAAACCTCTGCAGGTTCTTGTGCTCTTTGTGGCTGATTAAAGATAATCAGGTGTGCTCATAATAATTTCTTAACAGATTTGTCTGTTATCCCTGTTGCAGAGAACATCTGCAGTTTACCATAAACCTAAGATGTGCAGTGGTTCTGAAGTTGTATGTGTATCTAATAGAGTCTTACTCAAGGCATGGAAAAACTGGCCTTTCTAAACAAATGTAGGAAATGACTACATGTGTTTTCACCACCAGTAGCCTTAATTCAGAATTGTACCTTGGCTTCAGACATTTGGAGCTGTGGAAGCAGCATTGGTCGCATGCATTCTGCAGTTGCAAAACACTTGGGGAATCTTCGTGTAGCCTACATATCGCTTTATTAAATACAGTGAGTGACTGTGGTTATTTTAGCCATATGTAGCTGCACAGTTAATATATACATCTATTAAATAATATGAAATAGAGTCATTCAAAGCATTTTTATTTCTTTTGAGAGACTCTGGGAGAGTGGAATTGTGGTTGGCAATTCTGATTAGGGTTCTCTGAAGACTGAAGCATTAATGCTTTTCCTCTGTGTGTTGATGGGAGTTCAGTGACCTATATTAGGTCATCAAGAAAGCATAGAGATATGAGGTGCTGTGGCGCTATCTACAAACTACAGTAGGTAATAACTAGTTCTTTACGTTAGTGGAGGTAAATGTCTGTATAAAAACTAGTTGAAGCTGAACTTGAGCAAGATGACCTTCACGTGAAGCGGGAAAGTGTTTGGAAGTTCTGTGGTAGTCATTGTATTGTCTTTAGCAGCAGACCATCTGTTTTTGTAGTGCCTAATATATCCTTAGGTGTTTCTACTCATGGATGATAGGACTGTATAGCGTTTTACCAGATGCAGTGCTCATTATAGTCACTTGTGTCTGTTGGTTTTGATTTCTTTGTTTGGTTTTGTTTTTTTCTTCTCCTGCCAAGTCTATTTTGCAGACTTTGTTGAGATCCCAGTGCTTCACGGTGGGGGAAAAAGCTCGGTCTAGTTCTAGCACAGGTTTGGCCATCTCAGCAGTACCAGCAGGTTCAAGCAGGTCATTCCAATTCCCTTCTGTGCTCTTAACTCCACAGAAAGACAGACCAGTGGGTTAGGTTCCCAGTGCCTCTTCTGTCTGTTGTGGCATTACAACAAATAACTCTGAAGGGGACGTCTTTTACATAATCAGACCCTCTTCGGACTGTGCTGCATTCTTTGGGAATACAGGTTGTCAGACGTTTTGCTCATAGAAGAGGTTCTTGGCTACAGCACCAACTTTCAAAGCTTTTGCATGTTGTACTTTGAGAACAAAAAAGAAACTCTTAATGATTAAAGGACGTGAATTAAAATCCTGCAGGTGATTTGAGTGAGGGTTTTCTTTCCCTTGCTTTCTTTCCACATTACAGTCTACCTGTCCTTACCTTTGTCCGTTTCTTGTGATGGGAATGAGACTGTTTCAAGGAATGAAAGCCAAAACTGTTAAGCTACCCTACCTAAAGGAAAACTTGGATACATGGAAGATACTTGGACAATGTTTACTCTTCTGAATTTGTTGTTCTACTGATCGGGAAACTTTATTATCAAAACTGGTTTAGGAAGAGTCCCTGCAAATGCTGTGTGTTGGAACAGTTGCTTCCTCCAAATTTGTTCTTGGAAGGAAAATATGGTCTTCAGTGGGTCTCATGTTGGAGAAAACTCAAGTTGGTTGTTTGGGGGGGTCTGTTTGGGTTTTTTTCCCTTGGTTGTTTTATTTATGTGGGCTTTGTTCCTGCTGAAGATGTTATTTTTCCTGGAAAAACTGAAAACGTATTCTATGCAAAATACACATTTTACTATGATTTTTTTTTTCCAGGTACAACTTGTATCATGGGAAGTAACTACCTAGTCTCCATATTCTAAGAATTCATGGCAATTCTGTTTCCAATTTCTTCTTGCCTTTTCCCACACTTGTGTATGATTTACTTCTCTTCTTTAATTTTGAACACATTAAAGGAAATTCTGAACAAGAAACATGGTTATTTATTGGGTTACTTGGAATGAAATTTGTGGTGGTTTCTGCTTATTCATCAATGTTTTCCAGATTCTGTGTTCTGCTGGCAAATAACTTTCAGAGCACAGAACTAAATATTATACAGTCGTTCTGGTTTGTGCAACAGCTTTGTAAATTACCTTTTTGATAAGGGTAATATTTGCATTCCTTTGATATTGAAGCACATTTATATTGGTTTTGGCCCCATAGTGAAAAGAAATAATAAAATAATCAGAATATATTATCAGAAAGTGTGATTCCAAGTATTAAGAGGAAATTAGTTTTGAAACTCGCCATTTCTGCATGATACATTGTCAGAGTAGTATGATGTGTTGGCATTTCCTATTATTCTTTTTAAAGTGCTGACTTAGAACTTTTTTTTAAGTCAGATGTTTTTCTGTCAGTGGGGACATGTAAGAATGTATGTCATAGAATCTGTTTGATAATTCAGCTGTGGTTAAATATCAACTCAGCTCTGGTTAAATATCAGCAATGTTGCAAGCCACAACAGAGGAAGAAAAGTCTTGGAATATTTTTGTTCTTCTTTCTGAATAACAAGTTCTACTAGTACAGCATCACAGTTTCTGTCTGAAATGTGGTAATTGCTCTTTTACTCTTCGAAATTATTACTGAGAGGTACTTCAGAATTTATTGTGGCTTTAAATTGTTGTGGCCTTTAGGCTGGAAGGAGTGAATGTTACTTTTAATTTAAGAATAATGC
Source organism: Actenoides lindsayi (assembly GCA_025331215.1). Taxonomy (NCBI): domain Eukaryota; kingdom Metazoa; phylum Chordata; class Aves; order Coraciiformes; family Alcedinidae; genus Actenoides; species Actenoides lindsayi. The sequence goes on from WTSP01002900.1 coordinate 5,854, forward strand.
TTTTCTCATAGCTTAGTGTGATGAACAAAAAAGCAGCGAGTTAGGTAGCCATCAGTTTAATACCTGTAACAGAGCAATAACTACATTTGTGATTTGGTTTTGTTGGGTTTTTTTAAGGAGAGCAAAATGATTCCTTCATCTTAAGTTCTTACTCTCGTTCTTCACACTATTCTTTCACAATCAAATCTTGTAACAGCTGATGCTTTGCTGTTGTCTATGTATGTGTTGTGGGTTGGTTTTGGTTTTTTTACCCTTCCTTTCTAGATTCTGTACTTCAGGTTTTTGTATTTTTTTCTTTGTCAACTTTCTGAATGTTTGGGTCAACGTTATTCTGTTGTCTTGAAACCTTCTAATGGATTACAGAACAGCAACCAATTTTTGCTGTGTATTAAATGCATCTTTTCAAAGACACCTTTTATAAAAAATGTAGCTATTTTCACCCACAGATGATCGAGTGAAATTTCCCTTACATTCTTAAGTATAGGTATGCTTGGATTGTTCCCATGATTACCTGTAGGCAATATTTTTGTGACAGGCCAGCCTCTGCTGATTTGATTAATAGGCTCAGTTCATACAAATGGGTTTGATGCCAGCAGATCCTCTCCCTTCTGGAGGAAGAAATAGAGCACTTAGCTTCTTTTTTGCAAAGTGTTGAACTTTTATGTAGACGTGCTGATATTTGAGACTTTTGCTTAGGTTAGTCAGCAGTTAAGCTCTAGCTTATAGTTTTGTTTTATAAGATTCCACAGAAGGGTAGGTCTTGAAAGTCAGGGAGTGATCTAATGCAGTTAGACTCAGGTTTGCAAGCGTAGTTTGATTGATGTCCTCCGTCATATTTGAAAGTGAATAGTTGAAATGATACAAGTCCTAGATGTGATTCCCTGTAAGGTGCCAGATTGCATCAGGGATTGTAATAGTGGGACAAATCTGCAGTCTTGATTTCTGTCCTCTTGGCTGTAGGTAGGTAGGCATTTCAAATGAACATAGAAACTACCACAGCGTTTATCATCCTTGTTGAAAAGCTTAGCCCTTCTTTAGTTCCTGACATTTTTTGGGACACTTGAATACCAACCATTTGTTGTCAAATTCTTTACTCACCTTATCTAAATAAAATAAGATTTTATTGCACATCGTATTTGAAAGGATGAATATAAATAAATAAAGCATTTGATGATTTAATCTGTTTGTGCTAGATGAGTGTGGGTGAGACATGGCAGAAATTAAAAATGCTTTATAGTAGTTTTCTGAAGATGTGGGCTACAAACAAACCCTGCGAATGCGATAGGTAATTTTTAGTTGCAATTCTAGCGCATGCATCATGTGGGGAAACTCCCAGTCACACTCAATGAAACCTATGGATGTATGGTCCTCTATCTGACAAATCAGTAGAAAATTTCACTGACAAATCATAATGTGTTGACTTGACAAACAAAACTAAACAAACTATTGTAGGGTAGGTCTGCCCAGCGTACAGGCCAGGCTGGTATAGTGCCCCTTGGGGACATTCTGCATGCTGAGAGCCCAGAAGCAGCACCTGAGCTTTGCCTTGCCTTGCAGCTGTGCAGCAAAGAGTTTTCTTTGACCTCAAGCTGTTCTGAAAATCAGCAGCTCCCTGGCAGGAAGAGTGTGCTCAATTTCAGGCCAGGCATTGGGCATCTCTTTGCTAACCAGGATAGATTCATAGCTGCAGAGAACCTGAAACTCAGGGGTGCTGACTCTTGGCTGAAGTTCTTGGGTAGGTAATGCAAGCAAGATGTAATGATGTTGTTCCAAAAGGCAGTATATGGATATTTGAAGAAGTGACATTGTGGGAGTGTAGAATGTAGAAGTTCTGTATCAAATGCTTAATTAGAATTACATGGGTCTTTTTTTCTGTAACATTCTTACTGATAATCTTGTATGAAAGCAGAGCATTTTGAAGAACATTTTATGTTTCGTGTTGATTGGAAACATTTTAGTCACTTAAAGCATATTTATCAGCTGAGACAACTTAATAATGTATATAAGCTTTTAGATATTTCTGTGTATATACACATATAGACAAATACAAAAGAAAAATAGTATCTCCTTGGTACTGAGCTTTGTGTATCAATCTAGTCTGTGCACTCTGAGTGAATGTATACTGTATAATATATATTAGGAAGGGAGCTGATGGGACATACGTAACCTTTAAAGCTTTCAGGGTAGTATAATTCACCTAGGGCAAGAGAGCTGGTTTTATTGAAGCTTCAGAGTATAGAGGGCTACATCTGAGGCTCAGAAATTAACTCCTAAGATGAAAAGTGAAAATTGAAAAAAGTTAATTCAAGGGTGGTAGGAAGTGAGGAGGTATATTAAGCTCCTCAGCACCTTCTTGCTATTATTTTGATTGAAGGAGTGCAAATAAATGCCCTAATACTGATGTATGAAAATAAATGTCTATAGTTTGGCAGTATTTTTAACAAACAGGTAATATATAGTATTTAATACCTGCTGACATTTGCTGTGACTTTATCACTGTCAGTATTCAAAGCTTATATTAGCATAAGTTTTAAAATGAAAGCTTTAATTTTAAAACAGCATGGTCTGCAAATATGCAAACTCTTTCCTTATTTCCTGAGCTTAGTCAGGCTAGGTGGGTATTTTGGCATGATAGTTTTCAACGTTTCCATCCAGGTGCTCTCACTGGAGCCATATTTCATATTTGCTCCCTCATCGAGCAACTGGAAAGGAAATAAATGTCCTATACACGGAATGAAGATGCTCTCAACGTGTGATGGATTTGGGCTCAATCAGGTATAAATGTGTTTGGACATGCACTTGTGGCTTGGCTGAAAACCTAGTCATCTTGAGAATGTGCTTACATCCACTTGTGTTGCAGGGATGTGTGTTTGTGGAGTTGTGTGCTGGAGGTCATGCATAGCCGGTTCCGTGATGGTTGTCACTTCAAGGAGAGGGAACGACAAGAACAAGAAATGGCATGCTTAGTCTGCCACGTGTGCCTGTGTGGTTTCTTGAGTTGAGGAGTGTTGTATGAACGCTTGCTCAGGTGGGCCCAGTCTGTTAAGCTGGCTGCCCTTCCTCTGAAGGGTTTTCTTGAGATAGGTACTGAAATTTGAATAGAAGTGTGTTGGATGTGTGCCTTTCATCGGGGGAGTTGGAAGGAAATAGAAATTGTAGTGACGATTTCCTGCGTAGTAATTGCATCTGTGAATTCAGAATGGGAAATGGCATGAAATTACAAGTTTCTGCTCAATTTTTGCACAATGTGTGCAGGCTTGATCTTGCAAGATAGTGTCTGAAATGTATGTTCTGGATATAATAGGTAAGAGGCTATGTACTGAGTAGTGAACTGGAAGATGACTTGGATTTTGCTTAACGTATTTGTAAGGATTTATAATGCTAGAAATAAGCTTAAGTTTTCATATACAGCCTTAATTATCCTTGACATGCATATACCTGATGATGAATTCAGTTGCATTCTAACTTTTTATATATATATATCTTTCTCATTTAGCATACGGAATTAACAGTGCTTATTTAACAAGCAGCTCTACACACAGAGATTCTTGTTACTGTTTTAAAAGTTTTTGGTGGTTGATTTATGCCATACCTGTATTTACTTTCTAAGCTTCAGCCTGAGTAGACTACTTGGGCCTGCTGGTTGTCATTGTCATGGCTGAGTGATTGACCAAACATTAATGAAAAGTCTTGAGAGAGAACAATACATTGGTATTCTCTTTTAGAGATGGGAGTTAAGATGCAGGTTGGTACAAGATTCCTCCATGGTTGTAGAGGAATATACACAAAGCTCAGCTTTCACTGACTAGCGGAGGCTAGTGCTGAGAATGTCCATAAGTCAAGTCACTTCACTGGCTAATGTCAAGCAGAAAAATTGTAGCAGGTAAAGGAATGGTATCCCATTAACCAACGCATGTTTATTGTCTTGTTTTCCAAGGATTATGTCCTCCCAGCTCAATATTGGTCCATCTCAATGAGAAAGAAATCAAGCAAAAGTGGCAGTAGAGGCACTGAACGGATGAACAAGGATCCCCTGGCAAAACTCAAATGTTAAAAAGGAATTTACAAGAGCTGAAAGTCAGGATAGGTGATTGGAGAGGAGTATAGTGGGTTGGGGTTAGCAAAGCCAAAGCCATCTGAGGTTCTGGAGAGGCACTTGTAGAAGTCCTCCTTCTCCTTCAGATGTAAGAAGAGGAAGAAGATGACTGTGGAAAATGTGGGCCCACTGCTGAATGGGCAGGGAACCTGGAGTCAAAGGATACAGAAGAAGATGCAATACTTAGACCCTCTTCTCTACTTCGGTCTCTACTGAGAAGATCAGTCTTTGGGAACCACAGGTTCTTCCTGGTACCAGTGAGAAAGTCAGGAGCAAGAAAGATTTACCTCAGTGAAGGAGGACCAGGTTAGGGAACACTTAAATACATGAGTCCATGGGATCTGTTCCAATGCATTCGTGAGTGCAGAGGCAGGTGGCAGGTCTCACTGTTAGGCCGTTCTTGGTTATCTTTGAAAGGTTGAGGTAGTCTGAGGGGGAGACCTGAAGACTGGAAGAATATCATCCACCTCAGTGTAGTCTAGTTTAGATTAGTTTTAGTTTTAGATTAGTTTTCTTTGCTTACATTGGTTTCCTGTGTTTGCTTAGTTTTGTGACAATTTTCTATGAGTATTTCTCAGAACAAGTGATTTGTGCAAACGAATAGCATTAGTCATTTTGATTTAAGGTAGCTGTACTAGATATGTGCTTTTTGTATTTAATTTCGTTGTTCAGATATCCTCTTGGTAGACTGTTTTCCTACTATTAAGATTAATGGTTACATTTTTCCCAAAGTTTTTATATGAAATTTACCAACTTATGTCTTCTTTTGCAAACTGTTGTTAGACTAGTATAGGGTGTGTGCCTGTGTGTAATGCTAGTTTAAAAGGGGAAAAAGCATAAAGGGGAGAGCATGTTATGTGTCTCTTGAGCAGATACAGTGCAGGAAAATAAATTAGGTAGTATGAAATGAATTGTATAAAGGTTATAGTAAATGTTCCTTTAAATATTTGACTTTCCTGTAAATTCAGCAATGACCAGTGCTAAATTTTTCATGCAAAACTTGAAACTCATCTGCTGAATGATCTCAGTATGATAGAGAGATCTCCAGAGTTTGTAATGCTTACTTGTCAGAAAACGACTTTTTTCATTACATTTTGCCCAGAAATACTATTCCTGGTATATTCTTGAACCTCTCTTACTTTTTTTTTTTTACATTAGTGTTCATGTATTTCACTTGATGTTTTTTTGTTTTTTTTTAAAAATAGTTACTTCAGTACCGGAACTGGTTTCCAGAATTTTCTAAGTTGTTAGCCCAAGATCACTCAGCTGGGAGTATCCTCACTTCTGGATTCAAATGCATGAACAGGCCATAGTTCACATTGCCATGAAGTGGCATAAGTTGTTTAAGTGTTCTCATGAATTCATCAGATTTTACAGTTTTTATGCATTATCATGTATACAAAGCATATTGGCTATATACCTTTTATCCTTCTATTGAAATGAAAGTATTTAAAAGGCTGAATTTTTTTTGCTTTTAAATTAACATTACTTGTTACTGTGAGAAATGCAAATTCATTGAGTTCACATTGACAATAGATGTCTCTTTTTGTCATGAAGTGCCTTGAATCTTGTATATATAAATCTATTTATATGACAAATCATGCTGTGTTTTTTCAGGCTATGAGAAGACAGATGATGTTTCAGAGAAAACTTCCCTAGCTGATCAAGAGGAACTGAGAACTATATTCATCAATCAGCCCCAGCTAACCAAATTCTGCAATAATCATGTCAGGTATTAACTACCTGGGTTTTTTTATTAATGCATATTGTAATTCAGAGCACTGCATGTTGCATAGCAAAAATGAAGGAAAGACTCTTTTTATTCCACTGCTACCATTTCCTCTGACCACTAGTTACAGTCTCAGACTCTGGAGAGGGGAATGAAGCAGACCAATGAGAAAAGCAGAGCTGTTTCATGTACAGACCTGACCTTCCAAGTTTTTAAGAATGGGATGAGAAAGGTCTGGATGGGGAAAGGGATGCCTTTATAACTACACATAACCCTGGAGTATGGATTTCAGTTTTCAGTTCAGCTGAAGTTGAGTTCATCTCTTTGTTTTGGAACATGTTTCTGGTGGCTAGATGCCCCTGCAGATCTACTTCTCTTTAGTATGGCATTGTTCATGCTTTGGAAATTCTGTCTTGTTGTTTTGTTTTTTTTTAGTCAACCAGCTACAAAGACACTGTGGCTTGTTGTGAAACTAGTTTTGAATTTCAGGTTAGGGCTTTGGAACTCTGATGATTTATGGTGTGGATTTTTTGTTAGTTTTCATTTAATTTTAAGTAATACACTGAGTACTCATAATGTGTCTTTATATCTGAAAACATCCTCAATCTGTTACTAAAATTCAAAATAAATGAATGGCAGAGGTACCCGTGTGCCAAGTAGATGTGGGGTTTTTTTAAGGTATCTTTGATAATATGCAGAAATTTTTATAGACATTGAGAATTACGTGGTGGTGGGGTTTACATCACTTGAGATACTTCGTAATGCTTTTTGTTTGTGTATGCAATTTTTCTGTCTTTCCTTTTGTTTCCTTTCCAGATATATTTATTCCACATTTAAACTGACTGGTTTATACAAAGTTAAATTAAATACTACTAACTTTAAAAAGGCTTAAATTTTTTTCCAAGTCTTTAGCTTCTAAGTTTTTGACATGATTATTTTTACTGTTACTGTTTTAGGACCTTAGATGGTAGCAGTCTGTTCTTAAACAAATGTAAGGCTGACAAGGAGCTGGGAGTTCAAACATTTCATGATTATGGCTTAGCAGAAATCATTACAGAATCACAGAATGTGTTTGATTGGAAGAGACCTTCAAGATCATCTAGTCCAACCTTTGACCCAACACTGCAAGCTCACCACTAAACAATGTCACTAAGCACCAGGTCCACATGTCATTTAAATGCCTCCAGGGATGGTGACTCTACCACTGCCCTGGGCAGACTATTTCACTGTTTGACAACCCTTTCAGTGAAGAAATGTTTCCTAATATCCAGCCTAAACCTCCCCTAGCACAGCTGTATTCTCTTCTTCCAGCCTAGCAAAACTACATTTCCTATCTAATAATTATTAGTTTAAAAAAAAAAAAAAAGTAGAACTTTACACACAGTGAAGGGTATAGCTCTTTTTATCTTTTAATAGAATTTTATAATTTTAATAATTTCTTAAATGCTCCATTTAAATTTTGTTGATCCTGTTGTTGGATTATTTGCATTGGGTTGTACAAACTCATACCAAACGCAGAAGTTCCACCACAGTTCTTCAGGCCTGATTTAGCACCTTCCTTGTTATGCTTGTTATACCTCTTACCCCAAGAATTTTGTCTGAACTGGAGCCATTTGTGCCATGATCTGCCCAGCGTACACTGCAGCTCATGGGGTAGGGTGCTGCTGCCTTACCTGCCCTCAGCAGTGGTGCGAACACCAGACTGATACATTCTCTATTCCCCCCCCCCCTTCTCCTCCTTGCCTATAGGTGAGAGTCAACAGGGCTTCCCATAGAGCAGGCAGAGGTGACAAAGGGACTTATTGCCTCTGCATGGAAGCTTGTGACGGTTGCAGTGGGTGTCGGGCACTTCTCTGGGCTAGCCAGTTCATGGGCACCTGCAGGACTGTCTCTGTAACAAGTCTTTCAGTTTAGCCAAAACGCTTCTGTTTGCTACCACGCAAATCATAAAGGGTTCCATTTTATTTTAAAGCTTGTGTAACTGAGAGGGAAGCAATACATTTGAAGAACTTTTCATATTGTAATAATAATAGTGTGTGGTTTTTGTCTCTTTCAGCACTGCAAAGTACAACATAATCACATTCCTGCCAAGGTTCCTTTATTCTCAGTTCAGAAGAGCTGCTAATGCATTTTTTCTATTTATTGCATTACTTCAGGTAAGATCAACAATAAGGCAGTGTCTGAAACTTTTTGAGAGAGCATTTGTACCATAGACGGTGCTTTGTGGAGGTACTGAAGTTGGTGTACTGTTCTTTCTGAGCTTGTTATCCTCATAGAATAGCTGAATTCTGTAAATGTACCTTTAATAAATGTTTGATTTTATGGCTTTTGGGGGTTCTTTTTTTGTGTTTTTTTTGTTTGCTTTTTTTTTTCCCTGTTTGCGTGTTTTTGTTGTTGGTTGATTTTGGGTGGTTTTGTTGGTTTGGTTTGGTTTTTTTACTTGGGCATAACACAATACATGCACAGACTTCTGTAAGACAGGTTAAGTATAGCTGAAGTACTGTCAGGTGAAAAAGACTGTTGTGTCAGGAAAATGCCATTTAAAAATACCTGGAATACACAGAAAAATGTTATTTGTAGTTGACATTTCTTATAATGGATGGTACTGCCTAAAAACCTGAACTTTAATCCTGTAGTCTGTTTCAAGGGGTAGGAATTGCAGCTGAGAAGTGATTATTTATTCTTGCAGTATAGCTGTTTAGAATTGAAGCTGAGCCTAGATGAAGAAAAACGGCAGGGAAGTCCAGCACTACAGCAGCTATTTCCCATATCCTGCTGGTTAACTGTGCTGGTTAGGAAGAAAGCACGTGGTCTTTTCTATACCACCCCTGTAGCTTCATTCAGTATGTTTGTAAAGGGCTACCCCTGACCCAGGTTATTGAAACTTTTTTGAAATACACAACATCTTGCAGATGTATCAGAATATTTTAATTTTGTAGTAGTTCAAGTCGATAAAGTAGATTTGGGGGGTTTGTATACTATTCTGTGAATGCAGTAGCTGATGAATGAAAATTTCTAATTCTGTATTCTTAATGATACTTGTTATTATATTTGATAAAATCATTTGATTAATCATATTGGATAAAAACATTTTCTACATAATTTTTAGTGCATGTTTTCGAATGTGTTGGTTTGTCTGTTGTAGTGGTATTGACATACCAAACAAAAACTGCTACAATAACGGCACATAGACTACCATGCATGCTTTTTTCCTCCCTCACTTCAGATGTTTCAGCAAGTGGAAGTCGATTCATCTGTTGATTCATGTTTCTTTGCTTCCACTACAATGCTATCTGTCCAGGTAGCTTACACTGATTTCTAGGGGTAAAAAAAATCTTAGTAGTTACTCTGAAACTCAGTTAACTGAGTAACAACAAACTTCAGAGTTTCATTAGGTCGTCTTCCTGCAAACAATCTACCTTGTAAATAAACAATCTTTCCACCCCATCTGGGATCTCAGGCCAATCCAATGGTCCAGCAGCATTTCTTGTGGTGCCATTGTGCAAATCAAGCTAGTGACAACAGAATGGGAGGCTTTAGAAGCTGAGGTTTGGCGTAACTGGGTGAGAGGCTGGCAGGTAGATGTTTGGGTTGGAGGAAGTTGCAATGTGAGAACTTAAAAGTCCACCATCTCCTAAATAAGAAGTATGGGGTAATGGAACCAGGGTACAGGCTGGTGCTCCTTTTGTTTTCATATTTTGCCTGGAAGTTAATAATTGGAATGTGGGAGTTTGAGCATACATGTAGGAAGGAATGAAGGAGTAAGAATAGCTGGGAAAGTGATAGATCTGTTTCCCTTGTAGCCAACATCTAGGCACTTGCCCAACAGTAACTTTCTGCCTGGTTTCCACATAATTACTTGAAAAAGGTGGCCTAGAGTAACCTGGAAACCAGATCTATGTTGGTCTTATTCCAAGAAACGTAACATATGTACATATAACATCCTGTTTTCTTTCAGATACACAATGTGGTGGTAGTAAACGGAAATGTATCTAATTCATAAATAACATTGGCTGTTTTTCAGAATGTCTTATGATAAATTGAGGATGTCTTCTCACCACATTCAGCCACCACTTATTAATGTACTGCTTTCTTATAAAAATCTTATTGTATTCATTTGGGCTGCATTGCCTGCTATGAGTCTATCATATCACCTATCAATGTTTCCATTAACAACTCTGATCAATATTACTGTAATTATGGGTAGTCATCCATGTATATCACAGAACTAGATGCATCTTCTCAGCAGTTCCTTTACATACACATTCACTTGCATCATCTGTACCCATACCTGCTTAGCAAAACTGGGGTTCTTAAAATAGTCGGGCAGAAAGCAGCAATTTGAAATTTGCCACTTAATACTTAGGATGATAGAAAATATCTCGTGGAGACTAAAACTGTAATAAAGCAAAAATATCTTGGACTTGTGTCTGCTCTAAAAAAAAATCTAAACAAAAAAAAATTATTTTAATTTTATAAATATGTATTTCAGTTTAATCTGAAACACTGAAAAGGAAGGTGAGTATTCTCGAGACACTAAAACCTCTGAAAGTAACTCCTCTGAATACTGTGCTATTCAAAATAAAATGTTCTTTTATTGTATCAGTTTCTTTTGAAGACGATAACCCTCTTTTGGAAATAATCAGCACCATGTCCAAAAAGTTAATCCAGTCTATATTTGCACAGAAAATACTGCTTCTTGTATTAAAACTTAAAAATTATGTTTTGACCAGCAGTGCAAACAATTTTTTTTTTCTCTCTTTTTCTTTTAATAGCAAATACCAGATGTATCACCAACAGGCCGTTACACAACATTGGTCCCTCTCTTATTTATTTTAGCTGTAGCTGCAGTGAAGGAGATAATAGAGGATATTGTAAGTATTTAATAGCAATATTTTGTATATAGCTTTCAGATTTTTCATAGTTTAAAAATATTTTGCTGAATAATTCTGTGTTGAACCATTCTGGCCTTCTGGATGCTTTTGAAAGCTAAAGCTACTTACTTTCAGAAGATGAAATCTTTAGAAAATGGTGGTACGATTTGAAAGTGTGTTTACTACATATACAAGTAACGATAACATGGTAAAACAGTGACCATTTTGTGTATTATATAGCTAGTCAGACACTTCTCATTAATAAAGTACAACCATATTTTTAAAGTGCGAATTGGAACCAAAGAACTGCAGAACCAAATCAAATCCATAATACTACCAGTTTTCTCAAACAAGGGCTCTACTAAAAGAAGATTTGAAGCTACTGAATTCATCTCGGGTGGAATCAATTTTAAAACCAAATAGCCTTTAAATATTTATTTGGTTAGAATTTTTTTTTTCCTTCCTGCAAGAGCAGAGTCCTTTATTCCCACTAATTATACTTGTAAGGTGGATTTAAATTCAATCTGTGAATGAGATACTAGACTAACATTTTATAGAGAAAGTGTGAGAACTTCTGACTTTAGTCCGGTCCATGAACAAGGTAGGATTAAAAAAAGTCTTCTCAGGATCCTTTTCATTTTTACATCTTTATTTGGGGTGCCTTTAAAACCACACATAAGCCCTTAGAAACTCAAAGAGTTAAGGATCTAGGAGTCTGTATAGTCTCAAGCATCTTCAGTTGTCCTCCATACCTGAAGCTATATGAATTGTTGTTTGATGACTAAATAATTCCTGGGTCTTTCTAAAACGTGTCTTCTAACTTGCTACTGGAATTATAATGTGACACTTGAGTATGTTTAGAATAGTAACCTATCTGGTTGAATAGATTTTAGATGAATGAGTACAGGTCACTAATGTGCCATTTTTAAAGTTTTAAAAATGGATTTTCCCCATTTCTCAAATCCAGGTCCACGCATCTGATTCATCTCTCTGTTTCTGAAGTCACGTGCATAAAATTCTTGGCTTCACTGTTGTGACTTTGCATGGTTTTGTAGACAGTAAGGGGAATGGGCCTTTTTCAGGTGTTCTCATTGCTTCAGCCAGGAACAGACATGGAATGCTTGTCTTTCATAGAATCATAGAATAGATTCAGCTGGAAGAGACCTTCAAGATCATCAAGTCGAACCTTATTCCTAGCCCTACCAAAACCACTAAACCATGTCCCTCAGCACATCTAACCAGCTCTTAAACACTTCCATGGATGGTGACTCTACCACCTCCTGGGTAGGCCATTCCAGTGCCTGACAACCCCTTCTGTAAAGAAATGCTTCCTAACATCCAGCCTGAACCTCCCCTGGTTCAACTTCAGGCCATTTCCTCTTGTTCTGTCACTTGTCACCAGGGAGAACAGAC
>WTSP01002900.1:18065-70944 GCA_025331215.1 Actenoides lindsayi
TTAAACATTTAGAAAAAAGTTTGAAGGATGTTACAACTGAGTAACAACTAAATTATTTGGCCCCTAAGATTCACTCATTTCTGTAATTTAAGATCATCACAAACCTTTCTCAGCAGAAAACAATGGATCTTGAGAAGTGGTAAGAGTACATCTCGTTTAGCAATTAATTCTGAGCTAAGCTAGATCTTATGCAACTGGCAGCTGGCACTGCAGTTCTCTGTATGCATTGGCATCAACTAGAAGCTACTTCTGCAATAGGTGAGGGACTAGCCTGACCACACTTTGTTTAAATATACAGAATTAGTCTTGGACCTGTAGAAACTCCCATGGCTAATGATGACTGGCTACTTAAAAACAAATAAAAACCACAGCTGAATTAGAACTGTTGGTAATGCTTTATTGCTTTAAGATCCCAACCAGCTAAACTGTGATTGCTTCTATTTAGGACACATTGCCTTAGGAAACCCAAAGTAATTAACGACAAGTTGAAAAATCATAATACACAGATAGGAAAAAGATTTGCAGCAGCAAAGCTATCTTCTGAAAGGGAGAACTTTACACAAAACCTGTACTGCAGGTAATACTCTTTTCTCTGAGCTAGGTCTTTGAATATACATGAGAAAAATCAAAGCAGGACTGACAATGGAGTAGGTGAGCTTTCCTACCATTTTTCTTGAAGGAAAACAATCTTGCTCAAATACCTACAGAGCAGTGATTTTATACTATTTGACGGCAATATCCTCAAATTTTATCATCTGAATTTTGAAGCAGTTACAACAATTATTAGTGAAATATAACATTTCAACCTAAATAGCTGCTCTTTGTCAGGAACAGTATTAAAAAGTCAGAGACAGGATCTTCCTCCTAAACTTCTGTGGCTTATTTTATTATATAGATTTTGTATAGTTCTCTTGCCTCTTCACAAGCACAGATTTGGCCTACCTGGCCAGTAAGGATTATTAGGATAGGATTTTTCCCAGGGCAGCACAAAACCATGAAAAAACCAGAAAGTCGGTACACTCTTAAAGTAACAACATTAGATTACTTCCCATTAGGCTAGTTGTTTTGTTTTGGTTCTTTTTCAGAAATACAGACCTGGGACAACAGTGAGAGTGACTATAAAACTGGGAGAGGAGGTTGAATGCTAGAGAAAACTGACAGAATTGCCAGGGTGCACATACAACTGTGGAGTGGTTGATGGAGACAAAGTATGTGGGAAATGTAAAAATAGGATGCCTGAAATTGGATGCCCCTTTCCGTGAGGAACAAGAGGTGGATAAGTAGAATTTGGAATTGTGGAAACATCAGTACTGAGGAATATGGATCTAGGATGGCACATTTCATGTAAGCTAAAGGTTATGAATGGAGGTATAAAGAAAAAGAATAATAAGGATAGAATACTCTGTAAATCCAAGTAATGGATTTAAATGAGTGGAAGATGATCTACAGCAGAGCATGGAAGAGGGATGCAATGTGACAGGGATAAAAAAAAAAAACAACAGAAACAAAAGAAAAAAAAATTAAAAAGACCTCCTGCTACCATGGTTTATCAATTGGTGTTTTGGCAATAACAATAAAATGATGAATTACATTCCAATAATAACTAAAAGTTTGTGTATATTCAGAAGGAACTGGCTAATTCATAGAAGAAAAATCTGCTTAGAGCTATCAGAAAACATGACCTTCAGAGCTTCAGAAAGCCTCTGAGACAAATTATAGACTGGGAAAGACTGGAATTTATTACATTATCTTTTCATTCTAATACATTTCCTTAGGTATTGATTACTGGCCATAGAAGACTTACCAGGACTGCTTTTAAGGTAATATAATTTGTGCCACTCTTGCAAGAGCATAAAGAATAGACATAAAGAAAAATGTTTTGTAAAGAATTCGTATACAGATCCTTCCTATACCTCTAGAAATCACCATTAAAAATATATAAAAATTGTCTGGAGCATACAAGTAAATACAAAGAGAAGTACCCTGTATTTCAGTTAAACAGGTCAACTGTGCAAGGAAAAGTCTGTTTCTTTTTCAGATGAGATAATAATGATATAATACACAATAGAGCAAGATAAACTACTAATTCCAGGCTGATAGCCAGCTTACCATAAAAAAGTAATAAGTTGATTCCTGAAGATGTCTGCCTCTCCTGCAGCTGGCCAAAGAGCATAGATGACCAACTAAGACTGTTTGATTTATTTTTAGGTGGTTGCACATAGATAAGGTATGAACTTTTGACTTATCCAACAAACCTTAAGTGACCGATACAACTCTAAGAATTTTTCTTAAGGCTTTCCTTATGATATACCATATTTCTCAGAGAGTAATACAAGTTAGATACTTTGAATTACTTTATAACTGGAATATCTCTGGAGAAAAATAAGGTGATTAGAAAATACTGCTCCATAAAATTTCCCTTATTTCTATAGCTATGATTATTTCAGGATACCTTAACACGGACTTTGCATGGAAGGTTTTTTCACTTCTCTGAATTCAGGCTTGTTCATAATAAATTACCAAAGTATAATTTCATTAAAATTAGAGAATTAATTTATCTACATTGTTGGAATATAGACCTAGATCTAATTACAGGTACTTTAAAAGTATACTTTGAAAATTTTCCTATTATGTTATATTATGCATGAAACTACCTAAGTAATTCTTAAGGTATAGTTCACAAAGGTGATTAACATAATAAGGGTAGAACAAGCACCTATTTATGTACATAGTCCACAGCTCATTGAAGAACATTCTAAGATAGTATTTGCCTGAGCCTATTGGTGGTGTTATCCAGAGAAAATAATCATAAAATGGCTTAGGCTGTAAGGGACCTTAGAGATCATCTAATCCAACCTCCTCACCATGGGCAGGGACACCTCTCACCTAGACTAGGTTGCTCAAGGCCTCATCCAACCTGGCCTTCAACACCTCCAGGGAGGGGGCAGCCACAATCCCTCTGTGCAATCTATTCCAGAGTCTCATCACCCTCGTACTGAAGAACATTTTCCTGAGATCCAATCTAAACCTATTTTCCTTCAGTTTAAAACCATTTCCCCTCATCCTACCACTGGACACTCTTGTGAAGAGTCCCTCTCCAATACTACCTTTGTTCAGCTTGAAATTGAGCAAATGCCACCTGCATGAACACATTATTTCACTGTAAGCCTTAATTAGCATGTGGCTAATTCTCCAAGGAGCTGCTTAGTCATCACACTGGGGAGAAAAAAAAAAAGGAAAAAAAAAGCAGTTTCTTGGACAACATAACTAAATCACAGGCAGATTAGCCTATCTGAACAATAAGAACTGCATAAATAGAAAGAAATGTTATTCAAAACCATTTTTATAGCATTCATTTATTTAACCATAATTGTTTCTAATTGTTCTTTATGAATGAAGTTCTACACAAAAAGTAACATACCTCCATTAATGCATTCTGGAGTGAAAGAAATATCATCAAGAGCAAATTCAGTGGGTTCACTCCACCCCACTTCAGCTTCAAAGGCAACTCTGAAACGGCTGTTACTGGAGAGGACTACATTTGCATACATCCATTTGTTTTCTTCATTTCTACTAGAAGACCACATAAGAATATCCATTCCATGTTCTTCAGCTGTGTATACCTATTGACAATGAAACGCAAGAGATAAAAGTGAATCAGCACCAAGAACAAAGGAGTGAAACTAGCTAGAGTAACACAGTCCAAACCCAACAGTGCAGCTACATGCCTGGGTAGTATTTGCCCTCTTATATGTGGTTCAAACTCACACATTATTGGTGATGACCAAATATTACTGAATACTTTTGATAATGCTAGTTGACCTGTGTTGTAAAGCCACAAAAAAACCCTAAATAAAATCATCAAATAGTGAAAGCAATAAGAATGATAATGAATGAATTCACAGTTAACTAACAATTGATGAATTAATGCCAAGCACAGGAAATTCTGGATGATACACAGGTAATTGCTCTTCCCACTCAGATGTCCAAAATTCTAATATAGTCTAAAACATGTCAGAAATGATGAGAGAGAATTGGAGTAATGAAAGTAAGCATATCTGAGCCATTCCAGATTGTAACTATTCTTTTAAGGGACTGAATATTTTAAATCATTAGCCTCTCCTCATCACTTTCCACAACATCTTTCTCTTAAGACTTTAGACTAATTTTCCAGTGACCCATGATGGGTTCATGTTCCCACTTGAGCACCAATTTAATGATGGAATTCAAAATCTGAGACTCAAAAACCAAATGGCACTGTGAAGCACATACTTCACAGAAGCTAGTGTATTTATTAAAACACCTCTGATGCCTGAATGTTCTTGCAAGTTATTTCATTTTTGGATGAGAAGAGCATCACAAAGACTAACATATAACAACACAAATCAGACCTAACTTTGTCAAGTCTGATGTTCAGATACAGGACTGTGTAACAGCAATATTGCCATTGTCTTCTTAAAAGCAAGCATCTTGCAGGGCTAAAAGGATGGATGTTGAGAAGAAATAGATATCTTCTGATAATACTGTATGTAATCACATTATCAGGCTTTAAGACCTTAATAAGTTGAAACCCTTAACTAGAATAACTCTATATGTGAGGCTGGGACTATATGACACCACCTCTATTACCACTGGAACCATTCTCCATTTTACCAATCATGAAGTGAAATGATCTCATAGATCTAGAATTTTACAGCATGTAGTAGTGTTAGTATGGTTTTAGCTATTACTGTATCATACGGTGGTATTTTCTAGTTTCTGAAGGTTAATATTGAGATATTATCAATTTCAATATATCTCACTGTAAAGTCTCATAGCTGAACAAATAATTATTGGGCAAGAGGGAAGATTAAAAAACATTTCAAGATAATACTAGAGTCTCTTGACAGAACAGTTGGAGACTGGTCCATCGTTAAAAATCAGGTGATTTTCTCCATTTCTCTTTGTCAGTTTGGTTGCTCGAGCAGTTCTGCCTATGTACAAAGAAATTGCATCATGCCCATACTGACCCTGCTCTCAGATGGAGAGCGGAGTCATTCTGTGTACATACAGATCAAACTTGCAACTCAATATCAGTACAAACAACAAATCCATCATGAAACCTGCTGTACGTATACCAGCCAATGGGTCTGAGGTGGCAGAAAGTCAAACTGGGTCTAAAGCGCAACATTTTGATAATATCAGCTTCTGTTCTCATAGATGTAAGGTAATTTTATGTCTTGCCTTTCTTTTCTTTGAGATTTAACTCATATTTACCATAGAGTAAAGGCATGTAGATATGTAATTACAATGGATTCTTTAATTACTATGCTGTATTAAGTGGTGTGGCTGTGTCCTCAGTTAGGTTTGACCAATATTTAAACCTGGTGTATGGTTTCTCATAGCAAACACACAGGTAATGTGTGGAAACTGATAGCATTTAGTGTAAATCTCTAAACTGGTACATAGGAAATCTCAGGTGAGCTTCCAGATCTGCTCCATTTCTCATGTACACTCCTGTAGAAATCCTTCATTTCCACTTTCTGCCAAAGTACTCCTGAATACTTTCACATCACTTCTCCAAGTCTTTATCTAGAAATAACTAAGCCAGGAAAGGGTCTGTATTCTCATGTATCTTCAAAAAATTTTAGCTGAAGTTTCTAAAAGAGTAATACATATTAAAAATATATATATATATGCTAAATTAAATGAGATTACAACAAAGTTCAGAAAAAGTAGAAGCTCAAGTGGTCTATTCCTGTTGCTGGGATACAGATGTTATTTTCTCAGAGATTGCACCTACAGAAAGTGAAGACATAATACTGTATTCTTCGCGGAGGTTACCCACATCACCGAGAGTTTGAAGCATCATCCGGATCACGAACTATGTTTAGTGTATATAAGACTTTTCTTGGCCTGGGTAAACATATACAGCACATGAAAGTTAGAGCAAATTCTCACAGATATGAGCTCCCTAGAGCCCTGGAGAGCTACAGCCACTTAGTGCCCCGAGAGAGTACAACATGTCCCTACACAGCATCCTATGAATTGTGTACAAGCTATCCTGGTAGTGGAAACAATTTAACATGTGAAACAGCTAGCAAGATGAATCTCACTATACAGCACATAATGAAAAAAATCCAAACCAGTAACGAAGTCACATTGACTGACTCTGTATCTATCAGCCTGGGAAGACTGTGCTCCAGCTAATACTGGTCTAGTTGTGGACTGAATACCATCATTTTTAAATTAAAAGTAACAAGCATGTATTGTACTACCCAGTCACTACATCTGTCTATTCCTTATTCTGTGCTGACACCATTTCTAAATTGCACACATAATTGAAATAACAAAGAATAGGAACCAACAGAAATAGAGCTATTGCTTCATTCACTGCAGAGTGAAAAGCTCAGGAGTGAGGATACCCAATACACACTTGACTGTGATTTTAAGAAAAATTTAGCATGATAATCTGCATGAGACAAATGTGTAAGTGAAGCTTTTATACTTTCTTCTTGATCTTTCTCCAAGGTGCCTTTTCCAGCTGGTTCATTTGTAGTCCATATGTGAACAACATTCTTTAACAAATCCCATTTCTCTGCCTTAAAACCATGGCAAAGTTCTAATTCTCCACAGCATGTCCTGTTTGTTAGAAACTTCTGAGTTCCTTTTTCAGCTTCTATTTCATTTTAGGGATGGGGAAAGTGCATGTACTTTTGAAGGTCACAAAACACAAGCTGCTATTTTCTACTTAGCTATCAGCAGTTACAACACATGTGGCTATCCTGAACCCTCATGCTGCCTTTTCAAGGTAACATATTATCTTCCTGATTTGCCTGACTCTAGCAGTTGGCATGCTGGAAGGTAGGAACACAGTTTCCATCTGAAATGACTAATAACTAAGAAGGCAATGCAGAACTATAGGGTGCGTATCAAGAGGTGTATTCTCCCATCATTCTCAACATGTAGTCTTTAACCACCAGACAAAGAAGCAGGAAAATCTTATGAAAGACAACCTGTATTTTCACTTCACCAGGCACCCGAGATCTGTGCCAGCTGAGGAAACTTCCCACTGACTCCAATGAAAAATGATACTACATTTTCTGCTCTACATCCTTAAGATCATGCCTTTGAACTCCTCACATTCCTTGGCAGTCATTGTTGCACATCTTCCTTGGACTGAAGCTACAGCAGAGTAAGACTGAAATTGTTTCTCTTTAGAGAGAGATTAGCAAAATTGTATCACAATTCAGTCACAATAGAGAAGCACTTTAAAAACTTACCTACCTCTGTTCTGTTTATTTCTTTAAATGTGAGTTTGAAGTTAAAAGGAAAAAAAAAAAAAATTATTCATTTTTAGTAAGATTCTCCCATCCTATACCAGAAGTTACTATACTTCAGCTCTGTTAGTATCACAAGTACGAAGGCAGCTAACATATATATTAGAGTTATACTATCTCACTGGGAATTAATTTTGGTTTTAGCTCTAAATCGTATGACTTCTGAAGTAAATGAACAGAGTCAGAATGCTGAAGCTTAATAAAAGCTGAATGTTTTCTGTCTCTCTGACAGATGACCAATAGAATCCCCACTGGAATGAAACAGGTATGAAAATCACATCCCATCCATATCTTGCTGAAACATCTCTCCTGATTCATTAAATGCAACTACATAGTCATAAAAGCATAAAGAGAAATGAATTTTTAAATTTATGTTTTAAATTTAATGCATAATGCACTAATTTATTTTTTTATGTTAAGAGCTATTCTTGTTCAGAGCTTATTAATTGATATATTAGACAGTTATTTATTTAACACTGAATAACTAGTGGGATTTTACTTAACATTACAAAGCTTTTTTCTCCTGTTGGCTAATAGTTGACTGATGTCCTGAAGCATCAGTATTCAGATCTCTTTTAAATAGCATCTATTCTACATTAATGCAAGAGCTGCTGTAAATATTGTGTCCTTTTAAAAGATGATAATAATAAGAGCCTATGTTTTTGGTTTCCCTATCAACAAATTACAGAGTTTATGACAATAGATTTGTGCAATTGAAATGTGCATTGTGGATACAGAAGAGATGCACTTTTAATTCCTTTACTCTCAGTGACGGATTCCTTTTTCTGAGTAAATGTAGCATTATTTCCATAAATTCACATTATATTCTATATTATGTTCCTTTTTTTACAGATTCACTGTATGTTGTTCTAATCATGTCTTCATATGTTCTGCATTGCAGTCCTCCTTTTTTTTTTTTTTTAATTCAGACTTGACCAGATACCTGTATTTCAGATAACAGCTATAAAATCAGCTTTTGTACTGATGTTATATTCTAACACATTATTCGGCCTTCCTATTACAGTTTGATTTTTTTCACCTCCAGTGCAACCTGAACAAAATCTTCACTGAGCTGTTGCTTTTCAAGTTTTGGACTGTTGGTTTTCTTGTTGGTTTGTTGGCTTTTTTTTCTCCCACTTAAATGTTTACAGTTAATTTATATTCTTGATTTAATTATAACAATGGTTGATGCTGAAATAAATTATTAGTTTGATAGAAAAAAGCAAGAAGTCCATAAGGGTATATTGGGTCTGTGATAGGATGATAATTCCTTGCTGAGTCTGTTAGGAATGCAGTTACATGTTTCTACATAAAGGGTACATGTTGCAAAACCATAAACAGGGAACCTTATTTGTGTGGGGGAGAATTTATGAATTTATGGATCTGGATGAGAGTTAATTAAACTAGCCTGTTTGAACTGGGGAAAAAAAAAAATAAAAAAAAATTCAGATTCTGTTTGGTTGTCTGCCTACTAACACAAAGTGGATCCAGGGGAGACAGGCAACGATCCAATAGCCAAGGGCAGTTGTGAACTATGTGCCCAGCTAACCACAGTGCTGACCAATGCCTGACTCAAGCCAAATCTGGAATAAACTAAATTTTGTTGTTGGTCAGTATGTAAATATGATTACAAGTCAATTACTTTACTCCATAAATAGTGGACAGCCCAGGGCCCACTAAGCTGGTTGTACAGCAGTGAGCTTCATGCCAGGATGTCGCCTCAAGTAGGGACACCTCTTAAGGTTGTTCCTCAAGGATGAGAGATTCCTTGCCACAACAGATTCTTGGTAAGTGATTAATAACATGCTAAACTTAGAAATCTTATCTAACTGATTTAAGGGATTGATTGAGCATACATAATCCTTTAGACAAACTATTGGCCAAGACTGGGACTAGGATGGGATATAGCTGCATCAGACTCCTCTCTGAGAAGGAGTTTAGAAAGCAAGGGCATCCTTTCTCAATCTCATGACTCAACAGGAGGGTCACCCTGGCAGTTCTGTCTCATGCTGTCCTCTATGCTGTAAATACTAAGAGAACCTTGCCACCAAATATTGCTAAACCACTCTCATATTTAGTATTAAACTTTGACAAATTGCTGTTTTATATCAATAAGAGAGAAGTAACAGCATCTTTACGAGAGAAATGTGTCACCTCATTCACAATTCACTAATGCTGTGTTCTGTGATGCTTGAAAAACTTCAGAAGTTCCTTCAAAAATTTTACCTACACTCATATGCTGTAGTGTCCAGGATTCTTGAATTTAAACAAATAGATAATCATAGATAATATCACAGTATTTCAGTTACCAACAGATCCACAAAGGAACTACTATTATAGAATCATAGAATAGTGTGGGCTGGAAGAGACCTACAAGATCATCAAGATCAACCTTATTCCTAGCCATATCAAAAACCACTAAACCATGTCCCTAAGCACAACATCCAACTGCCTCTTAAACACCTCCAGGGATGGTGACTCCACCACCTCCCTGGGCAGGCCATTCCAATGCCTGACAACCCACTCTGTAAAGAAATACTTCCTAATAACCAGCCTGAACCTCCCCTGGTTCAACTTCAGGCCATTTCCTCTTGTTCTGTCACTTGTCACGAGGGAGGACAGACCAATTCCCACTTCACTACAATTTCCCTTCAGGTAGTTGTAGAGGGCAATAAGGTCTCCCCTCAGCCTACTTTTCTAAAGGCTAAACAGCCCTGGACCCCTCAGCCTCTCCTCATAAGAGACATGCTCCAAACCCTTTACTAGCTTTGTAGCCTCTGTACCCTCTCCAGTACCTCAATATCCTTCTTGTAGAGAGGGGCCCAAAACTGGACACAGTATTTGTGGTGCAGCCTCACCAAAGCCAAGTACAGAGGAATGATTGCCTCCCTGCTCTTTGTTAGGCAGGTGCCCCCATCTATGCCAAGCTTACCTTGTCTCTCTCCAGTCAAGGTTTATGGTAGTGGTCATTCTGTTTTCTTCTTGCATTAAATGAAAACTTTTTTTAAAAGAAATGGGATATTGTCATGACTTGGAAGTGTCCATTCTGACTTTTATTTTGCGAGTTGGGAAAGGAATTTCAGGTTCTGCTTCACTTCGTACAAAAGATGTTGGGGGTTTTCTGAGTATCTTCCTGTCTGCTCCTCACTTCAAGCATATGGTAGAAACTGTCTCTCTAATTTGCATAACATAGTTGAGTCTCTTAGTTCATGATTAGTTGATGATTAGTCTTGATGATTTAGTAGTCGCTGTAGATGCTAAGAATTTCTCCTTCATCTCTTTTTCTGGTTTAGTTCTGCAAATATGTTATGTAGAGGACAGGAAGTTAGATACATCGTACATAATATGGCAGACTGCCTTGTCTACTAGACAAGTGTTCACATTTGGTTTTACTTTCTGTTTTGTTTTTTTTCTTGTGTGGTTTTTTTTTGTTTGGTTGTGTTTTTTGTTTTGGTTTGGGGGTTTTTGTTGGTTTTTTGTGTGTGGGGGTTGGTTTGATTTTTTTTTTTTTTTTTTTGGTTGGTTGGGAGGTTTTTATTTATTTTTATATTATGGGCTGTTTTCTTGGCTTTTGGTAGAGGTTGGAGGTGGTATAGCCTTTCCTTACACAAACAGCAGGCTTCCTGGGGGCATCAGGTTTACTGTGTTTGCACATTTGCAAGGTGCAGAAACGTGATCAAGAGGAAGATTGGTGAGCTGCGAACATCTTAAATAGAGGGTGGCTGGGCACATGCCACCTTTCTTGGTGATGCAGTCAACTCAGTCTTTTTGGTTACCTCTGTGAATGAATGATAGGCAAGTAATATTGTCTGGGTTGTATGAAGCTCCTGGTCAACAGAGTCGAGTGTTCTTGCAAGAGACAATGATTTTTCTGTTAAATGTTCTTGTTCTACTATACATTTTCTAGTATTTGCTGTGCAGTAGTCTGCTTCTCCTTAAGTATCTTTGTTGCCTTCTCTTTATATAAACAAAATAAATTCATGTTCTTTCAGCTATTTTTAACCATTCTGCTGTAAATTCGTACAGACTCAGACCATCTGTTAGTGTCTAGGCAAATATAAAACTGAGGCTATTGCTACTGTACAGAGTGTCCTTTTTAAAATTATCTCATCCACTCACTTTTATGTCATACATTTCTACCATTTGCTCTTTGCAACTTGAAGTGTAGTTTGATGTGGGGGGAAAGACAGGGAACAGGTTTATGGTTTTTTGCATATATCAGCTAAAACAATAAAGTTCTCATTTCCAAATACTATATAGGTAACTAAAGGTAAATCAAATACTGTTTTTCTTGAAGTTTACATTGCCTCAGTATGTAGTTAATTCCTGCTATGTTTAGTTGAAACTGGGTGAGATGGAGCTGATTGGGAGAATTAAGCTGCTAATCTAAAGGCTGTGTGTGCGTGTGTGTATATATATGTGTGTGTGTGTGTATGTAAAGAGAGACAGAGGTGTATATATACACAGCTGATGGTGCCTTCATGAAATTCTCACACAGCTGAGTTTCACAGACTATAATCCAAACAAAACAATTTGCTTTTCTTTTTGTAGTCAAACAGGTACGAAATTCAGTGTTGCCTGCTTGTTGTATTGTGCAGAAATATTTGGCAGACTGACAGCTGCTATGTTTGGTTTTTTTTTTCCCTGGGAAAGCTAGCCACTTAATGCATAGTGAAAAATATTCAGTCTGTTTTCCCTTAACCTTTTGTTTTCATTATATCTTAGATATCTCACTATGTAAAGAAACTAAGATCTCCAGTGATGGTTATCATCATCTAATATTAAAGCAAGATTGATTGGCCTGTGTATCAGAACCTTATGTATCAATATCAGTAAATATAGCTATCAAAGTAATACCTTCAGTTCAAGAACTAAATGCTTCCTTTTTTGGAGTGAAATCTCAAGAGGCAGAAGATGTTATTAGAAGACAGTATTCATGAACAGCATGTGTTTTCCATTTATGTTTCAGAAGTGATGTCAGAATTTGCTAGATTATCATCTGTTTCCAATGATTTTACCCAGAGTAGCTCAGAAGGCAACTGGCATTAAACTGTTACTTTTCAAGCTGGAGGAGACTCTCCCTGGGGGCAAATAAACACCTGCCTTGGTCAAGTTGTTTTGCCTTCCCATCAAAGGTTATTTATCTGTGAAATCTACCATCGTTTTGAAAGGAGAATCTGTTGGTTATCTGTAAAAATCTAGTAAAACCCAATACCTTAACTTAGTCTTTGCAAAGTAGTAAGGTGGCCTTTTAAGAGCTGCTAGCTCAGAGTCATGCCAGCATTTTCTTAGATTGCTTGGCTTACTTTTCTTTCAATTTACAGGATTGCTTCTGATTGTATTTGTATTTCAAAGGCATGAATTCTGTAGCTTTATTCATAAAGCTTACCTAATCCAGTTAATTCTATGTAAATTAGTTTTCCAAATCATGTTCCTTCTCGGGAAGGAACTAAGTTCATTACTCTGAAACACTGTGTTCAAACAATTAGCTGCAAAAAGCTTAGGAGACTAAGATGAATTTGATTTTTACCTTGAAAATGTTGGTAATTAGTAGCTGCATTGAAAGATTTCTGTCAGCTGTACTAAAACTTGAGAGACATCATGGCCTGTTTAAGGGTGGGTAGGGTGGATTTTTGTTTGTCAGGCTGCCTTTTGGTTTCTTTATGTTGCTGAAGTCTGCAGTGAAGCTGCAGTTACGTGGTCATTTTTTGACTTCAGATCTTTACAAGGCACTTGTATGAGGAATGGTTCCATGATCTTTGCTCTGGTAGAAGCATTTCCCAGTTGCAGGAAAGGGCAAAGGTATGGTAGACAAATAGACCTTATAGCCTTTATATAAGGGACTTGTTTAGATAACGATTGCCCACGTGCAGGGACATTTTAGTGCAACACAATTAGCCTGGAACTGGATGTGACTTCCTTGATGATCATAACAATGCAAGTAATCCAGAGTCCTCTTTAAAATGTTTTCTTTAAATCAGTTTATTGAATGGATGAGTGGGAGGGAGTAATACGTGTGGTTTTTATCTTAAGTGTGAAAGCTGTATCATGTCAACAGAAGTCTTTAACCATTGTGCATTTTAATTTAGAAAAGGCATAAAGCTGATAATGCGGTGAACAAGAAACAAACTCAAGGTAAGAAATTTTTTAAAGCCTATTATTCGTGGTTTGGGGGGTTGGGTTTTTTTGAATTTTTTTGCAAATGCTAGTAATGTAATTTGAACTGCTGACAGGTAATTGAGTGGAAAATTGCTTAAGCAAATTACTTAAAATTTGGAATCTAAACAGTTGATATACTTTGCAGTTGCATTAGCCCTACAAAATGGAGTATGTTCTAGATTAAGTTTATGAGTTTCCTAAGTGTCGGTGTGTTTCTTTGTGAGGTGATGCTGTAGCTGTTGAAAGATCATAATCACCACTATTTTTTGTTGGTCTAGGCTATGATGAAGAGTCTATGCGTTTCTAAGTACACAAATCATAATTTTATTGAAACAGAAAAACTTGAATAATTCAGTTTTGGAAAACTCTAGAATTGGAAGGAAGAGCTATAAAATGGAACTTTTCATGCCTCTTCACCACTGTGGATAAAGATGAATGAAGCTTTTTGCTTCTGTTTTTTGCTTGTTTGTTTTTAATATGAAATTAATTTAATGGTTTTGATTAGAGATAAGGAGGGATTTAGGAAGTGTGCCCAAACCAGAACATTGGAATGTGATTTTTTAACTTTTTAAAAATATGCTAATAAAATAAGTGTTACTAAATCAGAGGATTATTTTAGATCAGAAGGTGAGGGTTATGTTAGCTACTATGTTCTAAACATGCTTGTCAGGTAGGAAGTTCCAAGTTTAAGTGCCTGCTTTGGTCCTCTTTAACTTTTCATGTTGCCTTATGTAAGCCTCTCTAATAAGAGATGATCCTCTTTTTATAAACAGGAGTAGGAATGAATGTCATGTGAACTTGATTGCAGAAAGTATGAAAAATACCCCAAAGAGGAGAACCTTGCATGAAATCTTATTTAATTAGATAACAAACATAACCTAATTTTTTTGGGGGAGGGATATAGTCATTGACTAAAGATAATCAGAATTGTTTAGCACAACTAATTGAACATCACTTTTAAAGCCCACCTAAATTGTAAATATATCTTAAAGTTTACTGTAAAATTTATGGGGGATGGGAAAGAGGGTAACTTATGAAACTATGGAGCATGTAGCCCAATATGATGGTATTAAAAAATTAGGACAGGGAGACAATTGTATTGACTGAAAGCACTGGGAATAGAAATCTCCAGAGAACAGACCTGGAGAAGCAGATAACCTCTTACCTATACATAAAAAATAAAGATTAATGTAGGCATCCAGAATTCTTTCATCGAGCATTCCTAGCTTTTGAGATTGCAACCAATAGTTTTAGGTGGCAGTGGATCTTAAAGTGCCTTTTCGATTTTTTTCTTCTTGCTTAATTCTCATTAGGCTTTTTGGTGACTGTTTCTGTAATTCCTGAATGTTCCACACATGCAAAAGAGCATCTTGAAAGATGAAAATATAATGAGGGTATATAAAATGTTGCTAGCACTGAGAAACAGGTTTCTTAAGCTAATGCAGGATTTGCATAAGTACAATATTGATCCTAGTTCGCTGTCAAAGCAATATTTAAATGTATTGTGAAATATAGTCTGTTGTCAAAGCAATAATTTAAAAGTTAATCTGTATGGTACTCTCTTACTTTGTTTTCATGTATTCAGCCATTCCATAGGCCTGAAAAGCAGCAATGTGCATAGTACATGATATATCCAGCTTCACCTTTGGTTATCTTTTAAAGATACAAAATTTTTAATGAAATGACACGTGCATGTATAGATTCTGTATATGGGTTTCCCTTCATCTATCCCTTAAAGACCATCTGTATCTCAGTTAACTTATTAACTTCCTAAATTTCCATTACTATTAAAAAAAACCAAAACAAAACCAAAAAAACCCAACGAACTTTTGCAAAGGATTTTGGTTTATTAAGTTGTGTTAAGGATGGTTTTTGTTACCTCAGGCTGCATACATATGCAGCAGGATACAGTGAGACACTGAAGGGATGAAACGAAAATTTCTGCAGTGTGGTGAAGTAGTCTTCTGTATAGCAGATGGAGCACGGTTTTGAAAGTTACTTGTTAGAGGCAGATGAAGAATGAGAGATACAAATGTGAAAGCCAGGCTGCAGACTTCATGGCACAAGTTCTCTAACAGTTATATAAAAGGTGCATAGCAACACCACCTCTTTTTTTTGTTCTCACAAGAAAATGGATTTAATTGAATGTCAGTGTATGTTAATTGTGCTTAAAAGCTTATTGGATCAAACTAGGGTTAGAGTACTCTTGAGGTTTCAGGTGTCGTAGAGTGGTTTTGTGAGTCTGACTCATCCATTTGTGAGCTGTTTTTAACAGCTAAACTAGCAGGAAACAAATCCAGGAAGAAAAGCTGACAGTTTCCTTCCATGTAGCGGATTAAACTGGGCCATCAAAGGGTCCAAAACACACCAGAGGCAGCACACATTAAACAGTGAGGGCATGCACCTTTGCATGGGGTGAGGGCAGAAGAGGACGTTCGCTTTGCAGCGGCAATGCTATCTTAGGTCAGCTTGGCTGCATGTGAAACAGCTTCAGGATGTATTTCAGCAGCGCAAATGCTTCTGCAGCCAGCGCTTCTTAAGAAGCGCCTGACTACGTCTGGCAGCTTATTTACATTTCAGATCTGCAGAACACCACCCTCAGTTATTCTACTGTAGCTATTTGTGAAACGTAATCGTCTGGATTGGTGCAAGGTGTATTTTTAATCCTTGTAAGTTCTCTCATCTGGTTGATACCATGGTCCCACAAACAGTACTGCTGACACAAGGGGATGGAAGTAGGTGGTCGGTGGCACAATTATTGGTTGTCTAACTTTTTGCCTTGGGAACTTTTTATTCCTATTACTAATTTCTTTTTGAAAACACCACATTATCCCATAATCTATATCAGATGTAATTGGTTTGCAAACCCTGAAAAATGTTCTGATTGACTTTGTCAGAAGATCCTACGGCACAAAAACTGTTACACGGAATTTGTGCTGGATAGTTGAAAGGCTTGCTCTGAATTTATAGAAGCAAAGCTTGCTGTAAAATATTGTGTAAATGAGCTCTGTCTGTATGTCCTTTCGTATGGATTCTAACATATGCCTGTATACTGCAGTTAGATTGTACATCTGGAAAATCCTCTTCATTTTTGTCTTTTTTTTCAGTACTGCGAAATGGTGCATGGGAGATTGTCCACTGGGAAAAGGTATGTGTTTATGTTGGTGACTTCTACAGCATAATGCAGATCTAATCTTTGCTTGATTTCTCAAATAATTGTGATTGATAAGAATTAATTGTTATGATGGGAAATGTAAAATCTTTTGTATTTTATTTTTTGTTTGTTCATACCTAGCTCTTAAAGTGTACTTTTTTTAAAGTTAAGTCAGTTTTGATGGCATGCATCAGGTGAAACTGCTATTAAATGGTGGACTTTTAAGTTCACTGAAAACTGACAAATAATATGATTGACTCAGGATTATTCACATATGGCAGAATTATACAGTTCCTTGGTATTATTTGACATGTCAAGGTAGAAACTTCTTTCTGGAAACTAGTTACTTTCTGTATTTGCTGAACTTTCGCTTAAACCATGTGTACTTTAAAGACTGTTATGCAGTAGTTAGGAAGGGCTGTTAAGGGTAACTTTCAAGGACTAAATGTTGTTCTGTCTAGTCCTTTAGTTTTATTGTTTTCTATACCTGAAAGCTGGAGCAAAATTTGATCCACAGTGCTTTGGAGGCAAGGTTCAGATGAAATTGGTTTATATCTTTGCAGAAGAAGGGACAAAGTATATAGCACGATGCAACAGGACTGTGATCTTAGGGGAGATTAATTTCTTCTTTAACTCTGCTTCAGTCTTCCAATAAAATATTTTATAATAACGAGCAAAAGTAAAGAACTGCATAGAGGAGGTCAGGATTAGGCCTATTAAAGAATAGATTTCCAAAGAACTGCAGTGTCCTTTGAGGATTTAATACCAATAGGCTTCTCTAAGTGTGTTGAGTTTCTAACAGTCTTTCTAGTAAATTCAGCAGGTAAATATTTACTGTGCTTAAAACAAAGGGATAACATATTTTGTTTGAGACCATTAACCAATTCCCAGTTTTCTTTCAGGTAGATGTTGGAGATATAGTTATAATAAAAGGCAAAGAGTATATACCTGCTGACACTGTACTGCTCTCATCAAGGTAGAGATGCCCACTGATGCTTATAGTGTAGAGGCTGGTTTCTCTACCCTGCATTTATTTCTTTCTTTATTTAGTTGTGATTGCTCCAAGGAAATAAGGAATAAACAAAAATCCTGCTCCTCTGAAGTGTAGTCGTTTGTTCATTTGGGCTTTTATAATTTCAGGCAGCATTTCTTTAAATTGTGACAATTACAGTTTTAAAATTCCATTTGCATTCAATCAACTCCTAAGAAAAACTTAGTATATTATTTTGTTGTTGGATATAATACCAAAAAAAGCTGATTCCCTGTCTGAAAATTGGACCTTGATTGCCATATTTAAGCAGGTTGGCTTTTTGATATGTGCCTAACAAATTGCATCCTATAAATAAATGAAAATTTATGTATTTTGTGGAACAAAAATGGTTTTTAATGGATATAGTCATCAGTTTGATAGTTGAATCAGGATACAAAATGAAACATGAGATGGGAACCATCAAATTAGCACTATCTTTGAACGGAACATTCATTTTATTCCCATATATATATATAAAAATAAAATTAACAATTTCAGCACTGAAAGCAATACTTAATTTATAGCATGTAATGCTTGTCTTTTTTTACATGGACAGTCAGAGGTTGTTTATCATCATTTCCTTGGACAGTTTTATTTAAGAAATCCACATAGTATGTGGAAGATGCACATTTTTCAACATCTATTTGATCAGGTCAACAGACAGCTTTTTTCTTTTAATTTTGGTTGGGGTTTTTTGTTAATGAAGATTATTTAAATATGATCATTTGTATTTTGTTTTTTTTTATTATGTGTTTACAGTGCAATTTCCATATTTTTTTTCTGGCACAAGTGAAAACATCATTGTAATATGTAAGATTATGGATTAGGTATAAACCCTTCATGATCCTACTGAATTTAATGAATCCACTCATACATACAATTAATAAAGTCAGGGTCTTGCACATTTCTTTGACAGACTGTGGTGTAGCTAGTACATTGTTTATTCCATCTTCCATTATATTTCAAAATTAAGTGTAGCTGTTTCTAAAACACTTCTATTAAATTATTATCAATATAAAGTAGTTTCTAGATAATACTGTGAATTTTCCTCACAGTCTGTCTTCAGTACTAATGTTTGTCATAACCTCAGATGTTTTTGTATTGAGTATCCTCTATAGACATTTTACTTCTGCACACTGAGAAACATTTACAAATTTTACTGGTGCTTCTCCACTTGAAGATCTTCATAGGCAGTGCACCATGCAGCAAAGAACACTTGTTCAACTGGCTTCATAATAGCTTCTGTCATTCTAACCCTAGTGTTTTGCAAGCAAAACTGATTACATCCTCTCAGAGTAGCTTCTTTATAGTCTTTCTGAGCAAGCTCCTAAATTTAAGTCTGCCTAGATGTCTTCATTGGTTTGCCCTTTTAGATTTGGAGGATGCTTGCATTGTAGTGTTCTGCAGTTGTAGTTAACACACAGGAAAATACCAATTGCATGCAAAGCCTTTTTTCTAAGCCTTGTTCCCCCCTGAAGGAATCCTAGATCACGTGTTGATAAACTGAAGTAATACTTAACTGCTACTGGACTTGACAAGACTATTACCTCTTTATTTAACCTCATTTTACAACCCTTGTCAGAATATACTTTCCTAATTTTGACTATTACTCACCTTGAATTTTTCTGTCGGGTTTTCTTCTAGGATCCAGTCTGCAGAGTGGACTCTGAACCGTAATTGCTTTTCTGGGCCCAATTCAGGCATTTCTTCCAGCTAAAACTTACTTCTTAGTTATATTACTACGGTCCTGTTGCAGCCCTCCTTCCAGAGAGAACCCTGTGCTACTATATTGCCTCTGATTCTCCCTGCATACCAGCATGTGCTCTCTCTCTCCATTTGTCATCTCCATGTAGCCATGCATTCTCCAGGAAGTCTCATCAGTTTTGCTTTCCAGGTCTTTATTCATGCCCAATTACGTTTTAGGTTTCAATAGCAATGCAAGCCTGTGGGCCTGGTTTTTATTCAAACGAATAATATTTGATTCTATTTACCAGCAATAGCAATTTCTGAAGAATAAAAGAATCTTAATTATTTTAGGAAACTATAATCTCTTACAGTGGAAGGATACAAACGTCTGAGATTTAATTCCTTTTGATTCTTGCTAGTTCAGTGTTAACTGAAATTTAAAAAGCTTAAGCAGAACAAAATCCTTTTCAGCGTATCTGCATAGATACATTCTTGTCACCTGACCTTTCAGAAAAGTTGATGGAAAATCTTCTCTTGTGGCTTTTATTTTTTTTTAATTAATGTATGGAGTGGGTAGAAACTTTGGCAATTGAGAAATAAACCTAACAGCTTTTTGTTTTTCTGTACAATATCAGTGTGTTCCTCAGCTTGAAATTGGTGCCTTACAGTAAAACAATCCGCTTGAGTAAAAACGAACATTTTCTAGCTCTTTTCTTCCTGACCTGATTAAAATAGATTTTGAAAAAAAAAAAAAATGTCATTAGACATTTTAATTAACGTGTATTGTTTGTATAATAATTTCAAACTCTGTCTTTTTGTCTTTGTCCATTTGTTTGATTTTTGTTTTGGGTTTGTTGTTTTGTTTGGTTTTTTTCCCCGTCACTTATTTTTCTGTTCTAATAATTTTCAAACTGGGATATGTAGGTGGCAGTAGGGGAAGTAGTGAAAGTGACCAATGGGGAACATCTCCCAGCTGATCTCATCAGTCTATCATCAAGGTTAGAATAAATTAGTTGCATAGGATATGTGTACGTGGGTCCTCATATACCAAATATGAAGAACACTTCTATGCTGATAATCTTTGCTTTGCTGTTAACCTTTCTTCATCAAAGTCCAGACATTTGTAAAATTAAAAAGGGTTCAGCTGGTAAAAATACAGATCATTGAAGTGTAAATACACTATAACACTCCAAGAAATGAAAATTCGTTTCAGTCCTCGTTGTTTTGACACTGTCCCTATGAAATTTTATCGGACAAGTTGTAATTGAATAAACACAGCATAAGTGTATGTTTAATTCCTTAGAGTAAATTAAGAAGAATATACATGTTTATCCTAACCCACTATTTTCGCAAAGAATATAGTTTAATGTTAGTAGGACTGGTAGAGGACCCTCTGCACAAACTTGGATGTTGCACAATCTCTGCTGCATGCAGTGGCAAAAGCAGCACCGTTCTTGTGGATTGTGACAAAATGCATGTTTCTTAGACACGTCAGCTTTATGCTCTTGTCTGCATTGCTACCACACTTCATTTTTTCCCTAACAAATCAATGGGCCTGCCTTGATATACTTATTTACTTTGGAGGTTATCGCTATCTGCTACAGTAATTACAATTAAGCATGTGTCTCACTTGAAACATCTTTGCTGCTGTAGTCTGGTTTAAAAGTGCTTCACAGAAATATTGTTTGTTTTTTACTGTTAACTAATAAAAATGTTAGAATTTTAATAATGTCTTGTACAGGTGATTCTATCCAAATGGTCTAAACAGAAGTTATTTACATTTTTAGAATAGTTTGCCTAGAAAAAAAATGCTAGCCTGAAAGGAGTTTATTATAATGTTTTATCACATTTTAATACAAAAATGTTATAATAACCTACATAACTTTATCCTGCAAGAATTTTAAAACAAAGTCACATAGCAGCGGCCACAGTTGCATTAAGAAAGCAAATTTTACAAAACAATTGCTGCTCAAATTTCAATCTAGAGAGAAGGAAAATATTAGAAGTTTTAAAATGGTGTAGAGAGTAAGCCTTTATTCTTTTACGTTGTAAGGGATTTTTATGACTCCTCTGGTTCTTTACAGCATCAAAACTTCTTTCTATTGTAGATATAAGTAATAGTTGTTCTGTCCTCATGTCCAAAAAAGGGGACTGAGTGGAGTAATTCAGAAATCCTGACCTGTTAGACTTGTTCTTATTTACTGTGTACTTGCAGTAAAGTAATTTTTGTCCTTCTATATCTCTGTTTTCCTAGTTGACACATCTATAATGGTTGTAATGTGTTTTAAAACGTGGAAGTATTTTACAAAATGCTGCTGTGTTACACATCAAAAGACTGTATTGAAAAAAATAAATGCATTAAGTCTTTCATCAGTATATGTCAAATAGATGAACTAGTCAAGTTCTAGTAATGTTCTGCATGTAATGTTCCAGTAATGTTCTGCAAAACTTACTATGTACATCATTTTTAACAATATTTCATTTAGGTAGGTAGGTTTTGGCAAACTTTTCTGAAAATGTAAAGTACTATTGGTTTGACAGATTTGGCTGTAAATTATTCTAGCTGTCGAAGACTTGATAAGAAAAAAAACCTGATTGCATAAATAGCTATTAAAAGATTACGGAAAGATTTATTTTTTTTCTTAATAGTGAACCACAAGCTATGTGCTACATCGAAACATCTAACTTAGATGGTGAGACAAACTTAAAAATTCGACAGGTAGGAATTTTTTTATTATTATTATTATTTTTAGAATATTGCTAATTATTTAAAATGTTCGTACTTACATTTTATTTAAATTTTATTATCTGTTTATTTTATAAATTTAAATTTTATTACTTACAAGAACACACTTTATGACTTTAATGTCCATTTTAGAAGACTGTGAAATTGTAATAGTTTGAATACAAAGCTGCAGGTTATTGACATAACAAAAGTTTTTGTTCAATTAATTAAGTGGAAGGAACAAATGGTTACTCCTAAGACATACCTTGCATTTTGTTACAGAGCTTTTCTTTGGGGAAATAGGTGGAAAAAGTTGTAGTTGGGTATTTCTTTTGTTTTTAGAGGCTAGATGAGGGAGAAGCACTGCAGAAAGAAGTTGATAGTGCCATTATTGTCCTTGAGGGGCAGGTAGGGGATAGCAGTTTTTAATTGAGTGCACTGTCTCTATGCAGGGCCCTACTTCCTAAGTTATATGATGGGATGTGACTCTGTCATAACCCATCCAAAATACCAAGGTAACTTTTTCACTGTCTGTAGCATCCAGCAGTGTGACAGCGAAGTGTAGCAGTCCCATTTTGTTCCCATAGGGATACTGGTTTTTCTGGTTTAGCACTATCAGTTTTACAATACATAGATTTTTATATTGGAAAGTGATTTTTAATGTAATGACAAACTTTATTTACAGGGTTTGCCACTAACATCAGACATAAAGGACATAGAAAGCTTGATGAGACTTTCAGGCAGAATTGAATGTGAGAGCCCAAACCGACATCTCTATGACTTCGTTGGAAACATCAGACTGGATGGGCATGGGTATGTAAATCTGAGGAATATCATCTCATTAGATTCAGTCTAACAGTAGATAGCTATATGTTGTAGCACTAGTCAAGTAAAAAAGTGAATAGTCAAGTCTTTATTCTGTAAAGAATAGAGAAGTAAAAGTCTCTTCTGATGTGTTCTTTATTAGACCTCATTCTTTAAAAACAACTTGAGGGGTAAAACCATACTTCTACAACTTGAGGTTTTATACTAGTAGACTTTCATAAAGCAATAGCTATTAATAATAGAAGGAAGTGCTAATCAAATTCTAATGGTTCTGGAATAGGTACCTAGTAACTCACCTCTTAAGCATCTTATTCCTTGTCTACGAAGTTTGTATTGTAGGAGCTGATAGAAGTAGTTTCTCGTCTTTTTCTGTTGCTGCTTTCTGTTTCTCTCACTCTGGAGTGGAACTGAGTCCATTACTATATACCTCAAAGTTTTCTAATTTGCTAGCTGAAAGACATTTAATACCTTAGGTTACTGAAAGTATGCTTTTTCTGTAAAATTAGACTGTCTTAAGTGCACTTACAACATACATGTTTGTAAAACTGCTTCACAAATTCTTAAAATGCTTAAGTGCTTACCAAATATTGATATTTGGAGTTTTCTGTGGGTTCAAACTGAATGTGATTTCTTAGGAGTATAAAATTCATTACTAAATACAGAATTGTTGAGTCCTTCATACCCAAAGATTTACAGGATTTCATTTTTATTTGGTAGGCATTTATTTCTCCATATACAATATTATTCATGTTTGTGGTTTTAGGCTGATACTTGGAGTACTAACTAATGATTAAATATTTTTTTTTTTTTTTTAAATTCCATTCTTTATGTACTGATTTTTTTTTTTACAGATTCCGGGAGTTTTCAGTCGCAAGAGTGTGGATCTATTAAAATTCCACTGTACTTGTCGTTAAGAAGAAAAAAACATTTACCTGTAATTCTTCTCTGAAGGTAATAGTTATAAGAGATCCACACATTCATCCTTCCTCCCTAGCTAGCGAGAAAAAATATATTTTTCTATTTGATTATTTAATTTTAATATTTGATTTAAAAAAGAAACATTGAATGTCCTGATGGCTGTTATGCCCCAGGAATGTGTAGGAGCTCGCCATCTGCTGGTCAAGCAACTTGTCATTTGAGAAATTCAGTTTTAGAATATTTTGAATCTACTTCTGGTGCAGTATCATAGTTCCAAAAGTGTGGCTCTAATATAATACTTACCTTCAGTGAAAAAGAATTGCAGGTAAGTAACTCTTTGTGGATCCTGACTTTATTTCCAACATCCCATAAAAATCAGGGATGATCTCTTTCTGCTCATATTAGAGGTAGTGCAGGTTCATCTAAATGGTATTTATTCAGATCTTTTAAGACCTTTCTACCAGATTATGTAGATTCAGCAGCTGTGATTTCCACTCTATCTGCTAACACCTTAACATTTTTGCAAAAGTAAGGGAGGACACTGAAAATGCATCTCCCTCTTCTTTCTTCTTCCCCTGTAGGTAACTCATTGGAGTGTCAAAAATGCTGTATCTCATTGACCTTCTCAGTCTTTTTTCGCCCCTATGGGAAAGCAACTTAAAAAACCCAAATGTTCTCTTTTGGTTGGTTGGTTGGGTTTTTTTGATACTCAGTATTCAAGGAGGCAGAACTTCACTTCTGTTACTTTGCCTTTTGGCAAAATCTATGTACCTAAAAGAGACTAAAAAGTTTTCATGGTATTCTCAGCTTTTTAGTGTGTTAATTCTTATCTCCAAAGAAGTGTAGCTCTTTGTTATGCTCATGAATATACAGAAGCATGTCACTTGGTTTGAAGCCATGAGGACAATTACCTAGAGAAAGGAGAAAAGTTCTTTAGCCTGGGTAAATCTGAAATTATGATTAGACAATGGCTCAGAGAAAAAGGGTGAGCATG
The DNA here is from genome assembly GCA_025331215.1 of Actenoides lindsayi. Taxonomy (NCBI): domain Eukaryota; kingdom Metazoa; phylum Chordata; class Aves; order Coraciiformes; family Alcedinidae; genus Actenoides; species Actenoides lindsayi. The sequence continues at coordinate 42,876 of WTSP01002900.1, forward strand.
TTAAAAACAAGGGCAGATATTGGTTATCCCGACTGAAGTAAATGTTTTCCTGAAGACATTCTTAAGAAAATTTAGGATAAAGAGTGAAGAATGCTTGTTTAAAAATCAAAACATTTGGATATGTAAGCTTTCAAATGTGTCTTAGAAATTATTAGTTCTTAATATACCCTTGACAGCCCTGTCAGAGAAGTATGCTGGAAGGGTATTTCCCCATTGAGAACATCCCTTACCAAATGTAACCCAAATATGTTGCTGAGTCATTAGTTATGTAGCATGCAAGAAGAATTAGATGAGTTTGAACAGTTTTGAGAAGGCTGAGGCCAAAGTTCTGTCAAGTCATTGCACCAGCACTTCATTAGAGAGTCGGGTAAGATCACAATGTTGAGGATCAGCATGACACGTGGCAGATCTGGGCTTTTTATGTCCCTGGTTGTTCTGTTGTCTGTTTTCATCTCCTTGGTCTGTGCAGCTGTTCTGCTAAAGACAAATCCCATTGGGTGCAATACTAATTCTTTTCTGATTGTCTTCCCAATAACAGACCCTTCCCTTAAGGATAAGTTTCTGTCCCAAGTTGGAGAAGGGTATACATTTGATAGCCAGTGTCTTGATGGAAAAAAGAATCAATGGATCCTGCAGTAGAAAGGACTTTACTGCTTATTCTGCATGTACTTTGCAGTTTTTAAAAGGCGAAAACAAGGAGAAGGATCAGGATGTGGCAGGAAGTCTTATAACTCACCTGGCTCTTCAAGGAGTGCAAGGTTTTGTCATCTGCCTTCCTAGACACTCTTGTGTTGGTAGAAAGGACAGAAAGTCTTTTGGCATTCCAGAGAAGGTCCATAGTTGAAAAAGTTTCTAGTTTATCTGCGGGGAGCTTTAAAAGTAACTTTCTTTGGTTATATACCTTTGGTTTTCTGTTACTATTTTAATTAGTGTTAATAGACTAAAAGTATCTAATTATTCTTGGAATGACATGCAGTCTGTTCCTTCACTGAAATGTTTACTCACTGTGCTGATAGATGGTCCAGAAGCCTTAGAAAGATTCTGATTCAGGAATGCAAATAAATAAATAAAATTGTGGAAAGGAGTCTTTGATGGCAGCAGGAGTCCCTCATAATGATTCATGTGTAAGGCAAACCCCAGAAGTTCCTTTCATACTAGAAAGGACCTTTTATTCTCTTAATTTTGCCATGATATGAACACATCTCAAATACAAGAGCGGTACAGTTCAGATTTAGAAAGCAAGTAAATCTCCGTATGCTTTACATTGCTGTTTGCTTTTTCAGTTCCTTCTTTTGATGAAGTGCCTGCACATGGAGATTATTTTTCATGCCAGTATCATTCAACAAATATTTCAGTTGCTGAAACATGCTTACTTGGTGGGCAGAATGATTCCTTAAACAGTCAGTATGCTCCATGCTCATTTCCAAGAAAATAAATGGACTGAGTTTTAGCTGAGTAGTGGTTGTTTGTTTTCTACAGAAAAGCTCTCAAGTGTTTTTCCAGATGATTTTTTTTTTTTTTGCTAATTTCTACAAATTAACATTGCCCTGTTAATTTTAGAGGAGGAAGAATGTGTTATTTCCTCTTTACTTGCAATCTTTGAATCTTTAAAAGCTTGTGTATGAGAGGAGAGAGGGGGACATGACAAACCAGAAAAAAAATTGTTACCTGAAACTCACTTGCTGAGACTGATTTTATCTTCTTTGTGCTACCAGAAATGTTACCAAATATCTTGGCTTCCTCAGACTCTTTACAGTGTGTGTATATATCAAAGATATAGTTACTGTCATTAAGCAATTTATTTGTGATCTTTGTAATGTGTTAGTTTCAAACAAATGTGGAGATAATAGTTTTAGGTAAGAATTCCAAACACTAGAGCACAAGTCTGAAGAACTGCTAGCTGGTATTGATAGAAAGTGCAAAAATAGGGTATTGTTTGTCTCGGGAAAAGAGTAATAATTTTGTGTATTTTACGAAAAACCTGAGTATATGAGTGTATGTATAAAAGCTGTCAATTTTGAGAGTCAAATGCTTCCAGCATCTTACAAGGTTTTGTTGCTTGTTTAAGGGGTGCATTTTTTAAAGATAACACAAGTAAATTGACTTGGTTTTGTGATTTAAAGAAAGTGCAAAAATACTGTTGTGACTTCTAAACAGTTAATCATGTTCATAAACGTTATTTATTTCACCAGAAGAGTGGGTTAAGTTGAGAGGTCACAAAATTTCACTTGAAACTTGCTTTGGAAAATCAGTTCTGTTAAAAGTAGAGTTTCAGCACGCATGTGGGAAAAAACTTTGTAATCATAAGTCAAAGGAAAATTACCCTTGTTAGTTTCAGTATGTTTGCTGAAGTTGTACTGTATCTTTTGTGTCCATAGACAAAATTAAGAGATAAGTAATATTTTTGCAAACTTAAATTGTTGGACTTGCTTTAAACTGTCAAGTTTTCCGTCAGAACTCTCAAAAAATTAGCTTAGAAAATTAGATTCAGAGCATACTTAAAATAATCATCTAAATTTTGAGAAATTAGCTAATAAGTTTTAACAACTGCTGGTTACATTTATTCATTGACATTGATTGTTTTAATGCTAAAATATAAACCTCCTTCCTTCTAGTACTGTTCCATTGGGATCTGATCAGATTCTTCTACGAGGAGCTCAGTTGAGAAATACTCAATGGGTTCATGGGATAGTTGTCTACACAGGACATGACACAAAACTTATGCAGGTTTGTGACTTGGATTTTCTCTAAATTATCTGGTTTGTTACCTGATTATGCCGTTACACAAAACAAAATCCTCTCAGAAAACATGGCCAGATTCAATGTAGTAGTTAAAATGTCAGAGCATCTTTCTTACGATGTAAAGAAAATAAAGCAATTCCTTGTTATTAATTACTTTAGCCACAGAGTAGTTTTTCCCCCAGTAAGCATATTTGTTGATTCTATTCTGTAACTTGAACTTTGGAAACTTCTATTAGCAAGTTGGACCGTTATAGTTTGCCTGTATGTCTGTCTTTATTTTTGACTGCTCCTAAAACTCTTGTCTTGTGGAGCTTTCTTTCAAGTACACAGGTAATAATTCTTTCCAGAAAACAAAGTGAAACTTTATTTGTAAAATGGGAAGGGAAGAGAACCATTCTCAGATGATAAATTTACTTTTCCTAGTGCTGTTTGAAATATCAAAATTGAGCTGTTGAAAAAAAGAATGCTTTCAGATTGGTCATGCATGTCTCTTAGTTTATTGCATAGTTTACTGTTAGCTGCTGCAGTTACGAGTGTTTTATGTGATTGTTTAAACTGCTTGTGATGCAAATCTAAAACTCTTCATGGCCTTATAAGATGCTTTTTTTTTTCTTCTTCTTTTGAGTGAAACAGTTATGCCATATATGATGATATATTTGGCAGAATATTTAGGAAAGGATGCTGTAACATAATTCGAAGAGTGAGAACTGTATGTACTTCTTCTAGTATTTAACAGCCATTATTGGTTCTTTGTTTTTTGCAGAATTCAACAAGTCCACCTCTTAAAATGTCTAATGTGGAACGAATTACAAATATTCAAATTTTGATTCTGTTCTGCATCCTTATTGCCATGTCTTTGATCTGCTCTATTGGTTCAGCTATATGGAATCGAAGGCATACTGGAAGAGACTGGTATCTTGATCTAAATTGTAAGATGTGAAATATTAATATTTTAGCGTTCAGCTGTCTTTCATATTTGGAAAAGAGGATGATTACCATCTTTTACACAGTGTGGTTTTATCATTCATTCTTTCCTGGTTGTTGACTAAAGTCATTAGGCTACATATATCACAGCGGGTATAAAATTGATCTTACTGTGCCATCTGAGGTCTTGTTAAATTCAGGAAGGGGAGCCTCTACATCTCTGCAGCTCAGCAAGGTCTGTATCAGCATTTCAGTGGTATATACAGTCAGCTTCCACAACATCAGACTAAAGCCATTTTCAGCTATTACCAATGGATTACATTTAAAGCTGCAATAATTTTTCTGAATTTTTAAGCTCCCTTATCTGAGGAAGTGATGCTGTGGATTTGTAATTTATACTATACAGGGATCTAACTAATTATTGGCTGCCAACATCAGATATTAGCAGACTGCTCCTAAAGATAAAACAGGCATAAAAGATCTTGTTTAACATATACTGAGTAGCTGTACTCACGGTGGATGCAAGGCAGTGTGATGTTATAGAGGCCTTTCACAGCAGCATGCAACGCACTGACATAATTTGATCCTCAGTGGGGGAAGTTTTTATTATACTTTGTGATCGATTATTCGTGTCTTCAGAATTTCTTATGGTGGGCCTACAACATTCTTTAGTTAGGCAGTAGAGCCAGAATTAAACTTTCTACTCCTGAAACAACAGAGTCTTGATTACAAAGAAAGCTGCTGTATTTAGTCATCAAAGTAGGGGTTATGAGATGGCTTGATCAGTTTTAAAAGAAAAATCTTGGAACTCTGATTTGAAGGCACACTTCATAGGCTGGACTTGATGATCTCAGAGGTCTTTTCCAGCCTCAGTAATTCTGTGATTCTAAAGTTTCTGTGGAACAAAAGAATTATCGGCATTTATGATGAAATTTTGCTTATTGAGAAACTTGCTTCTCTTGTTTTTGATGCCGAGGAAGAAACTTCGGCGTTTTTTTTAAAAAAGAAAAGGAAGAAACTTATCTTTCATATTGTCATCCTGACGTGGAAAAAATGGAAATCATAATGGAATAGTGACAATTTCCAGTAATTATGTTACTGAAGGATTACATTAGTTCAACTTCATCAGTTGTTGTTTCATCTGATCCTTCTTTTCAGTGTGGGATTTTTTTTTCTTTTCTAAGAAATGTGAAAGTTTTCAGAATACAGTGGTTAGCTCAGTTCTCAGTAATGAGGCAGTTCAGAAGCTTTTGGTTCTGTTCCTGAAGAAACATACATGAAATAGTGGCCACTGATATTTTGTGCTTTTTTCAAGTGAATATCCATGTCAGTTTATTTTCCAATATACACCCCCTGATTAAATGAAATTGTGTTGGGTTTTGTAAGGTATGTTCTTTAAGGCTTCATTCAGCTCATAGTTGCTCTTATACCAGGTACTTTTAATATGTGAGAAGCAATTTTATTCCCCTTTCTCTTTAGTTATTTAATTTTTATGTGGCAGTGAAACAGATTCCAAGTAGTGCCCCATTTTTATGAATGCTGTTAATATTTAGTTAGAACAACCTGTTGCCTGTGGATGACTACCACATTTTTAATGTTAGCAAGAAATATCTGAGTATTATTTTTATTTACAAGTAGCAATAGGTATCAAACTTCATTTAAATCAGTAGCCATTACTGAGGATATCAGTGCAATGGTGAATGTTAGCTCTTGAATGTTAGGTCTTTTAAACTTCTACTTCATTTGATACTGAAATTCATATTAATGAAAGTATCCAAAACCTACTTTCTTGGATATTAAAGTAACAACAAGATCCATGTTCCATAGGCAGTGGAAACATGTCTGGGACAGTTTGAGAGATCTTTGAATACATACAGGCAGGTTACATTTTTACACTTTTGCTGTACTGGAGAGCAGACTGCTATCTCCAATTTGCATCCTCTCTTCATGTACTACTACTAGAGTTATCTAAAACTTTAGAAGGAAAGAGTAGTACAAAATTGTTTGTTATATATGTTAATATTAATGTTCCCAGTTCTTTCAAAGCTTTCATTAAACTCTAATTCAATCTCTTTTATGTGATGTGAATTTACCTTTTTCATATCGTTTTGGTGGGTTGGAGGAGGGGAATAGGAAGGTGTGAGGGTGGATAGAGAAAAAATTAATTCTGCTCTCCATTTCCTCCTTTTAAAATGTAAAACTCTAAGTTAGTGTTTAGAATTCAGTTGCTATATTTAGATATTCCCAGATTATGTTCTTAAAATATAGTAAAAGGAGGAATGGCCGGTAAGTTTGCTTTTCAGAAACTGGAAAAGTTGGCAAAGGTCTCTTAAGTTTGAATTCCACTTTATTATAAAGATTCTTAGTTCTTATGAAGGTCATATTTATAGGCAAGAGATATTGTATTTAATTCTCAAGTTTATTCATAGTCACAGAACATTTTAAAAATAAGCAATTAATGCAATGCTCTGAATATACTGTACATAAATACTTGTAAGTATGGTGTTAATTTTTTTTTTTTGTTGGCTTTGTTTTTTGGCAGATGGTGGAGCAAGCAACTTTGGATTGAATTTTTTGACTTTTATCATTCTCTTCAACAACCTTATTCCAATCAGTTTGTTGGTTACGCTTGAAGTTGTTAAATTTATCCAGGCGTATTTCATAAATTGGGTAAATATTACTTTTAAAATATGCATTGACTTCTAAAATCAATTGGTTTACAAGTAAGTAGAATGATTGCTTGTCTATATGAATTTTTCTCAGGCTTTTTCTTTATGTAAATACTTAAGTATGTGATTTATTTATTATTATTATTATTATTGGAATCTGAGAAGGTAATAATAAATGGGTTTATTTAGTGCTTTTATACCTGCACCAAACTACACTTTGGAACATGTTTTAATGTTCTCAGTGTTCGGGTATCAGTTTCATCCAGAAGGATCAGAAGAAGGTTTTTTGCCATCCAGTGGAATATTTTTGTCCACTTTTATTTCTTCTTTCTAAGCATAGCCCGTGGTTTGGGTTGGTTGGTTTGGGGTATTTTTTTGGTATTTTGCTGATTTTTACCACCACCACTGTAGCTTAATAGTGTTGTTTGGTGTTTTTTCACAAAGCCAGTGTCTTTTAGTATTATCTTAGAAAATACGTAAAGATCATTTTTATATCTGGTGGGGTTTTTTGTTGTTGGTTTGTTTGGGTTTTTCTTCCCCTTAATTACTTAAATAGGGGAAGAGAAGGGCTTACTCTGGGTTAGGGGTGAGGTGTTCTCCTTAAAGTGGTGGGAGTGCTTTTAATAACATGCCTTCAATTTTTCAAAGTAAAGATGAATTGTATCATGCTGAACTCTTTTAATCTGGTTCCTTGATCAAATGTGTGAAATGGATTTGTGTATATGAGGTAAGACATGCAGATGTAGATAAAAGCTTATGTGGAGTAGCAGGTGAAGTGTTTGCTTTCTTTTTAAAGTTAAATCTTTTTTTCAGGAGTCAGTTGGTTTTGATTTCTTCATTTCTTTTGTGCTATAGAACAACTTCATGATAAATAACAGAATGAAATTCTTCCTTTATATTCTGTATTATAAAATAAGTATTTAACAAAGCCTCACTCATTTTGTATGTGTAGATTGGGAACTGTTTATACAACAAATCTGAAAGACAGTTTTAGTTTTATATCCTCCCTTCATTTAACATCACAAGGGTTTTGTTGTCTTTAATCTTAATCTGGGATTTTGGACATTTATTATCTTAAGCATTATCTTTGTATGTGTGCATATCATAATGGTATAGAGCAGCTGGTCACCTGCAGTCTGTCTACTTTTTACTACATTGCCACACTTCACAATCTTTCAATGTTTTACTGTATTTAAAAATACACTTGTTTGTTTTTTTGAAATAATTAAAAAGAAACAAAAAAAAAAGCCAATAAAAAAAGACACAAAAAAAAAAGCACCAACCAAACAAAAAATCACAGCACTTATAATGTACCATACATTTATTGTGTTACCTGAAATTTATCTTGATGCTTTTATCTCAAAGTGTGTTTGGCTTGCTATTTAGAAATTACTGGTTGTGCATGTAATGTAAATAGAGAAGACTGACTTCTCTTAAGTGTTACAATGTAGTATTTCTACTTGTTGCTAAATGTTTTTGATGCATGGATACAACAGTTTTTCAGTAATACAGGTCACTGGTAATAATCGGGGTAAAATCTTGAAGAATCATACAGTGTTGTGTTTTAATTATTTTTTTTCTGGTGTCTCTTGGAAGTGATCTAATGTGTTTGTGGCTTCCCATGTTGAAATAGTCATAAATAGATAATACTATATAATAATAGATATTTATGTTATATCTGCTCTTTTACACTTTTTTATGTACTAGATTTCTTGTAATAAGTTCCGGAAGAGTAGTTTTTAAAATAGATCTTTTTTATTTTTTATTTGTAGGACATTGATATGCACTATGAACCTACAGACACTGCTGCAATGGCTCGTACTTCCAATCTCAATGAAGAGCTTGGACAGGTAGAAAAGAGTTACTGGTTCTAACTCTGTGTTGAAATTATTCATGTGGGTTTTTTTACAATCTAAATTATTAAATATGATTCATTCCAAAAAACTTACATTATTGCCTTAGTCTTTTCTTATTTCTATTATCTCCATGTTGTCAGATACTTTTAAAACCACGTTGCAATATGTGGGCATTAAGTTTTTGAAACCAGTATTTAATTAATAAACAGTGCTTTATGTATCAGTGTGCGTGTGGTATTTGCAGAAAGTTGAAGTGTGTCATTAAAGTTACAAAATCAGAGGAATTCTGAGCATTAAGGCTGTCTGCCACAAAAGTTTAGTCTCTGTATATATCATATACATTATACTATGTATACAGTATGATAGTGTGCATCTTCAGTATGTAATTTTTTTTTCACTTGCTTTGCCTTGCTCGGAAGAGACATTGGATGTGCTTCAGGATTGAATCATGGTTATATACATTCCCTCTTTTTTTGCCACTGAAGATTGGAAGTAACAAATGGAATGAGGGCTCATTACTGAATTAAGCCTTGAAATTTGGGCTTAATTTTTCATTTTGCTTTAGAATTCTATTTTAATGCTATAAAATCAGATAGACTTTTTACAAGACATCACTCTTTGTATGTTCTTCCTTTTATGGAAATACAACTTTGTAGAAGTGTGTCTGGGGCACAGGGCATGCTTCCATAAGCAGCACACATTATACTTGCTATTTAAGCCAAATATATTTGCAGTTTTGCTTTAAAAAAAACCCATGCTAACTGTTATGCTTCCTGTTACACTGACAGGTGATGGCAAACAGATTCCGCGGGAAAAAATATTACATGCTCATTTAATTGAACTGTTTTAGACACATGGGAATATGTATTCTTACATTTCCTAACACAGAAGTTTTCTTAACTAATTCCTTACTGCATAGGAATGTAAAATTGCAGTTTAGCTTTCCAAGAACAATAAATAATAAAATAATTTTAGCCATATCGCAAACAGGTCTTAAGTACTGAAGAGATCTGCCTTTTGGAAAAAGAGTAGCTGCAGGTTAGCATGTTCTAATGCTGCTCGATTTAGAGGAGGATGGGGTCTTTGCTTATTGGGTTTAAGAGGTCTGTGCAGATAGGAGTAAATTTTGTTGTCTTGCTGGCCTTAAAGGTGACTACAAGTTCTTCTACTGGGGAAGAGACTCTTGACTCTTACCTTCTGTCTCATTTTACACAATCTGTGTTTTCTCTCTGCAGTTACTTATTCACATTGCCAGACACATTCCCTTTTTGACTTTGACTTCCCTTTTTGAAGTTTCTCATCAAAATCTCCTTCACCACCAAGATCTACTCAGATTTCTTTGGCTCTCCACTTCTAGTATTTTGACAGGCTCTTAATGTGAGCACATGTTTTCTAGGGAGACAAAAAGGGTTCTGCTAACAAAAAGCATCTTCTCTGAAGTACGAGAAGGCAGCATGTAGTGAAGAGAAGATTTCCCCCAACAGGTCTTCACATCTTCAGACAGGCAAAACTTTGATGTTGGAAAAAGAAGTTGAATTTTCTTAGCTGCAGTTCCTGCTTTTCCATTCTGCCCACACAAAAAAAAAACCCCAGTTTGACGCGTAAGCTGCATGGAAGATTACTTCTAACTGCTGATTTGGCTAAAGCATAATCCCTTGGACACAGATTCTTTATACAGGAGATGCTGAGTAAATTTTGCTAATACATAGCCTTATTAGTTCCATGTATAATGCAGTTAATTTCTAATTAAGAATACTGTGACTTTTTTTTTTCTTTGTGTTTTTGATTTTTTTTAATGAGAAGTAAATTCTAAGGAATTAAAGTTGAAACCTTTGACTAATAGAGCCTTTGTTTCATCACAAACCATTTCTTCATATGTTAACTTTTTTCTTAAGGATAGGTTTGAACTAAATTTAAATAGATACATTCTTAAAATACTTAAACTAGTAGGTTCTGAAGAGGAAAGGTCCAAATGTGATGGAAATAGGAGGCCTGGACATAAGTAGAAAGGCACATGTTTCTTTTATTTCTTCAACTTGGTATTTTTGCGCTGTTGTTTTTTTACTAATATTTTGGCTTGGATTTCTATGTCAAAAAGAGAAAGAACTGTTTAGAAATGCTTGTAGATACTTTTACCATATTGTTTTCTGTCAGAAATAGGATATTTTACTAGCAAAGCCACTGGTCTTCCCTACTTTCTTGAATTGAAACAGTGTGTAGAGTGAGAGGTAGTTAAGTATACCCACTATGCAGTGAAGCAAGCTTAAGCTTCCTAACATCTCAATTGATTGCTGTGTTTGGAAATGGGTATCAGGACTGTGCATCTGCCACATTTATGTACTGTGTCTTTCCTTTTCTATAAACTATGAAGATTGTAGAACTGGGAAAAATATGTAGTCATAAACTGTACTAGATAGGTAAATAACTGATGAAGGTTAATGTATAATGGATTTTATCATTCATTTAGGTCAAATACATATTTTCTGACAAAACGGGTACCCTGACATGCAATGTCATGCAGTTTAAGAAGTGTACTGTAGCAGGAGTTGCTTATGGGTAGGTATTTTTTTTATGCTTTTATCTGTGTACCTTTCTTTTCCTCTGACTGTGCATATGTCCCTGTGCATTAATACTACCATGAAAATAAACTTACACCTGTCAATATCTACAACTAGGAGTCAGTTTGTTTGTGACTATGAAATCTTACTCATAAAAGGCATTATCACTTCAGTCACGTTATTGCAAAAAGGAACAAAAATAAAGTTTAGATACCAAAGGCTTACTGTGGTAACACAGCTTCAGTATGCATGATTTTTCTATTGCTCAGTCTGTTTAATGTTGTTACTAAAAAGAAGTGTTCCCTCATACCTGCAAAAACTTATATCATTGTCCATGCTTCATGTTTTATGTAGACACGTGCTCTTGCACTAAGTAATATGCTGGATGAACAAGAATTTGTCTTGTGGTACTGTAGACACCAACTAAGTGGCTTTTATGAATATTGTTGTAGTAGTGTAACTCCAAATACCAATGTCAGTATTGAGAAATTCCTCCAAATAAATGCAGACAAAACATTCTGCTATTTGTCAGCAGTTGCAGCCATCTCCTTCAGCTGAGTTTGTAAAAACTTCCAAAGACTGTTTACTTGAAAAAGAATTAATTACAGCAGTAAATAGAGCAGATTGTAAATGCTAGTGTGGCTTACCAGTATGTGAGATGCTGGACCTGAGCCAATCTCAGAGCATGCAGTAGCAGATAAGTAGACACCTCTAGAACTGGGCAAAGCTCAGGCAGAGGTTATGAAATTTTATTGTTGGGCTTGTGCTCAAGGTGATGATTTGGCTTTTGTGGCTTTATCATTTGGGTCTTTAAACATCCTAATTTTAGAAAGTCTAATTTAGGCTTTCCGTTTTGAAAAAACTTAGATCCTTGATGCATTAACCATGCATTACTGATGCTTTTTTTTTAAATAGTAGTTGTAATAAAATACAGTTCTAACCCTGATATTTCATATATGTAGCACAAACATTTATACACACGTACGTAAATATGGAGAGAGATCAATTTTGAACATATGAGCTAATTTTATGACTACATAGAAACTGCTCTGAGCTAGCTATTTTTAAGTTCTTTGTATACCAGTAAGATTTTAAAAAAAATCATTTGTGATAATGACACTTAATATCAGTATTTGATATTTCATTCATTATACATCTTCACTTGAAGTTGGTATAGCACAGATTCTAAAATTTCCACTTTAAGAAATCTAGGTGTGATTGCATGATTTTCTAGCACAATACGCGGTTCCACAAGCAAAATAGTCAGTTGAGATACCTTTAAAACTTTTTTTTAGTAATTTCATTGACTTTTTTTTTATACTTGATCCAATTTTGTAGCCTTTGTATTTCTTTTTCCTCTCTCTGTTTCTATTCTTCCCTTACTTCTTGTGCAGCCATTGCCCTGAGCCTGAGGATTATAGTGTTCCTTCAGATGATTGGTAAGCTCTAAGTCATTTAGTATGTGGTGTTTGTTGAAGGTTCAAGCTTAAAACCAGTGCAGTTTGGTTTTTGTGTTTGGTTGGGGGTTTTTTGTAGAAACAGAGCTGTGTGAGATCTTTTAACTCAAAAGTTCTTTTAGCTTGAGATTGATACAGATCAACAGAGTCTTACATGAATTTACGCTATCAGAATTCTATGGCATTAAGCTGTGTACTCTGGAGTGGAATTGGTGATAATGTCACTGAGATATAATACAGTTATTCTACTGACTCAGAACCAGAACCACTTATTGGAGAGAAAGTGTTGCCATTTATTAAGGTAGTTGGATTTATGGTAACTTTGATCACACTTTTCTACTGTTACCTAATAATAGGTTACTAATAATCTTGAAAAAAGTTCCATATATGAGAGTGAAAAAATGCATGGGAAGTTATTGTTAATATCTTACTTCCTATGGCAGTTTCAGAATATTAGCACTATCTAGTTCTTAACTGAAACTGAGACTAAAACACCTAAATATACTTGGGGACAACATTCATCTCTTAAATACCTCAGGAAAGACTAAGTCCTGGCTTCCTTTCTGCTGCCATCTGCATGATGCCTTGTGCTTCTTCATCATACTTTCTTAAGCTAAATACTTGCAATACTGTTCAAAATAAGCTCAGACAGACTGGGGGGAAGATGTCATACACTCTTTAAATTATCACTGTTGTTTTTGTTGCCATAGCAAGGTATATCACACAGAATTGTAATGTGGTGTTACCTGAAGTTTAAAAATGTTTTGAAGGAAAAAAAACTTAGTTTTGCTAGATTAGAATTAATAATTCCTTTAGATTTAAAAAATAAAGAAAACAAACTGAAGAATCCTTCCCGCATACACATAAAAAGTGGTATATATGCACGTTCCAAAGTCTTAACCTGATCTGAATATCCTCATTTGATGTAGCAGCAAGAAGTTTCTTACAGAGATCTTTAAGTGTGCTTAATTATGCATGAGTGGTTTTATTAAAATAATGTAATGCTTACATGAAAGTAAGTATGCTTGCTTATATTTATGAAATAGGACTGGTTTTGACTAATACACATCAAAATCTCTACAAGCACATCTAAAATGGATAAACTGATGTCTGAACATAGTTTAAAACACTTCTATAAGCAATGAACATCTTGTAAATACTTAAAATAAGGTACTTGATTTTTTTTTATATGTGAATCATTGCAATTAATAAAATCTGTTTATGACAGTAGTATTTCTAGTCCTAAAATGACTGATGTATTGAATTCTAAATCTTCTAAAATTATTTTTTTTTAGTATTAGAAAAAATTGTTTGCCAGTTTGATGCAACGTACACTGAAAAATATTTGCAGATATGTTTCGTGCTGAAAATTTGGAAAATATCTTGGAAGTTTTTCTATGAGAAAGCTTTAAGTAAACAAAACTCTATGCAAATTTCATAGATCTGAATTTGCTAACATTAGGCATTTGCTGTGCACTTGGGGAAAAAAAAAGGTCTTGGTGAGTTAGGATACTTCATATTTCTCACTTTAATAACAAGTTTTTAGAAAAAGTAGTCCTTGAGTGGTTATACAGAGGAGGTACTGCCATTTTATATTCCTTCATGGTCATGCAGGACTAAAACATCTCACTCTGTTTTTATTGTGGAGGATCTTCAGACTGCCTTTGCATAGGTCTATCCTTTAACCTAAATCAGTGGATGTGATTGCTCTTCTAAGATTATGTGAACCAAGGCAAGATCCAAAGTAAATGAAAAAAAAGAATACATGCCTTCAACTGGGTTGACTTTTCAGCACTGTTTTGTTTCATTTAAATCAAAACTCAGCTAGATTGTCTTAATACTCAACAGTCAAATGCAATACGTCGTCCTAGAAGTATCTACATTTTTGAGCTCCCAGCTTCAGCCAGTTGTTCAGATAGTTGTGCAATTTGAGAGATGTTAGTGTATGACTGTTTTTCTACAACGATACCCACTTGTAGCTGTTCAGTCTTCCCTGGTGTCTAAACCCAGTTTGCTTACCTTTTCAGAAACTGAAATTTCTTTTCTGCAAACGTTTGCAAATCTATTCCAAAACTGCTAATTTCTCAAAGAAATGTGATCTCTTTGGGCATATCTTGTTCTGAGTCCCATCAATAATCTCCTTTCAAAAAGCCACAGTCTTACACTGTAGTTTTATTTTTACTTCATACTGCATTACCTGAAGTCAGAAGAGAAACTTCCCTGGATTTAAGTGTATTTATGTAAATCAAGGTTTCTTAAAATTAGGTAAACTTCGGAGACGTGAAACAAGCTACCTTTTCAGTTCATTTTCTCACAGCATGTGATTGCAGCCTTTATTGTAACAGCTACAGACCAAAATTTCTGATTGACATTAGCACAGTAGTGTGGATAATTTGTATATGAATTGTTAAGAATATGCTAATGATGATATCTTTTCTACTTAATTATTTCTAGGCAAGGCTCACAAAATGGAGAAGAGAAAACATTTAGTGACACATCATTACTGGAGAATCTTCAAAGCAATCATGTAAGTTATATAGAACCAATTACCATTGTTATGTGAAGTCAAACCACTGCTTTCAGTAGGGCAAAAGATGATGTCCTTCAAAGGAAAATAAATAAACCACATATTTACACAAAATCATCACACCCTCATGAATATTTTTATAATTGTTTGTTCCTGATTCTTTTTAATTACATCCAGCCCTTTTTTTTGCTTTTTTTATTTTTATGATATAATTCAGTTGTCTGAAATACAGTAGTCTTACATTCTTCGTTCTACGACTGTTTCAACATTGATTATGCTGTTCATATGATGTTATGTTAGGCATCAAAGCTTTCAGGATCAGTCAAGTTAACTTACTATCCTGACATAACTTAGTATTTCTGTAACTAGATTTAGACAAGAGTCAGGAGTTAACTACATACATTGTTTTTGTGTAAATGCTTCCATGAGGTTAGATCATGAGTTCAGACAATGAAATGAATCAGGCATTCTAGAGGCTGGTATTTGCCCCAAAGAGACATAGAAGATTAATGGCTTCATTTATGACTTGGATTTCTATTTGTCATTTGTACAAGACGTGTTTTTGCCTGGTCATAAACAAGAACATCTACCCTAAACAGTGTAGCTGTTCTCTTTCTGAATACTGTACATAGATTACTCTTTTCTTCCCTTAAATTTTGTCTTCCCAAGTGGGTAATTTCAGGGTAACTAGCAGACTGCAGCATTTTGTTTTGAGAAATGGGGCAGACTTAAAAGCTAAGATACCTCAGTCCAACTCCCAAGCATGTCTAAAGCAGAGGGGGCTCTTAACTGCACAGGCCATTTTCAGTGCTAGTAATGGATAGCTTGGAGGAGGCACTGGCCTCTTACTGCTGTTGCCTGGAGAATCCTTGGTGTGTAGGTGGTTGAATCTTGAAATTTTTCTGGTAGACAGGTAGTATTAAGTATATTTGCACATACAAGCTATAAAAATGCATTTATATACTTAATCATTTAGACACACATTCAAAGACCAGTTTCACCACTGTATGTTAAATATGTTCTGAAGTGCTTTGGAAAAGAATCTGTAATTCAGCCTTCTGTGTACGTCTTTGAGGATCTGGGGGCCCTCAGTGGAAGAGAAAAGGAACCATTAGTGTTTCTGCACAAGGGAATTGAGTTAGGTATTCAGAGATTATTGTATTTTACAGAGTAATTGTAATGTTATCTTCATTGTTCACATTCTTAGTTTGATACTACTCTGAAATACTATAAATATGCTACAGTTGAGGTGGCAGCTGCTTTGACCTTCTTTAGGGGGAATACTGGGGTTTCTTTTGAACAACCATTCAGGAGTCAGTTCATTCATATTGCAAATTTCAGATGTACTAATAAGGTTTTTAGCTGTATTCGTCAAAAACAATAAACTGTTTTGATTTATATACTCTCTTTTCCCCTCTTTTGGCTAAATCATTTTAAATCCTTTCAGCTTTGTAGGCACTGCATTCCTGAGACATTAAACTAAATGTCTTCCTTTAAAAGCTGTCTGTCTGGCCTTGCAGCGTTTTCCACATTTTTTTGGGTTGAGTTGCTACATCTTTATAAAAGTTCCTATAAAGTGTTGTCAAATATGGTATTAGACAAAATAAAAATATAAGAATATTTTTAGTAAAAAAATACATCAAAAGAGACTTCAGTGAATAAAATTCTTTGAATACAGCATTCAGGCTTACTTTCCTCATAAAATGTTTATTTGAATTATTTTACATTTCTGGTTATCTACTTTTGGTTGTTACAATAGCAAATGCTTCTGAATTCTATCTGTATAGCTGGTATTGAAGTATAGCAGCAAGAAGTTATTCTGCATGCTAAAATTAGTGTATAGATAATGTCTGTTTTGTTTAGTTGTTGATAGTTTTTAAAGAAGAGAGGAAAAACCTTTCATTAATTTTTTTTCTTGACAATGATTTGTCTATGTCTATTATTACATTTCAGTTAGCTATTACTTAAATGATTAATCACACTCTGACTGGGTTTTTTTTAGCCAACTGCACCTATAATATGTGAGTTTTTGACAATGATGGCAGTGTGTCATACGGCAGTTCCAGAAAGAGAAGGTGATAAAATTATATATCAAGCAGCATCTCCAGGTGAGACTCAGATAACCCTAACCCTGTCAGCTAAAATCATTTTTGTCAAAAAAGTATTCAGACTTTTCTAATTTGCTTTAGCAAATACATGTGGATGTTCTGTGAATTATGTAAGGGCAAAGGCAAAGATTAACCATACAACACTTCTAGGTTGTTGTCAGATTGCTGTGGAAGTCTGAAGGAACTGCTCAAATGCAAGTAGAAATCAAACCAGGAGGCAAATTGATATCCTTGCTTGTGAACCTGTTCTGTATTTTGTAACCATGGTATTGGTTTAGAACAAAGACTGTATTTGTAATCAAAAATAAAAGGTAAATATTTTTAATAGGATAGAAGTTTTCATAAGCTCTACTAGAGAGTGAGAAGACTATAATGCAAATGTCTGTTTCAAGCCTACTGTGGTTCATAGACACTTCTCGAATTCAGGAAATTACGAAGCAAGGCAAAATGAGCCAATGTATTATAATGAATTATGATGGGAGAAATGACATGAAGTGCAGAGAGTCTCCAGACTTCATTTTCCCTGTCTGCCCCAGCTCCTAGGTGCCTATCTCTCTAAATTCTGTCCTTCAACAATTGGAAGACAAGGGCAGAGGTTGGGCCATAAATAAAGCAAACTGGGCCATGGCAGTGTTTTATTGGGTATTGTGAGTAAATTCCATTCAGGCATCCTAAGCCATTTGGAAAGAACCAGTGCCTATGGGAGACTGGACTTCTGCTTGAAATGTTTCCTGAAGTCAGGCATTGAAATTATCTTTTATTTACAGGAGAGATTTATCACTCCTCTCTTCTAAACTTAGAAATGTACGAAAACGTATCTTATCCAGTGCCCCACTGAGGAAGGTGCTTGCCTAGTTGCTTTAAAGAGGATGCTCTTGTTACTGAGCTGAGAGGCATGTTCCTTCTAAGGGCTTATTTTTTGTTCAAAGTGTAAACTCATTTTGTCAGTTTTAACAGGAGAAACAAAGGGGTTTTTCCAGCGCCACATCTAATCGTTAAAATCTATAAAGGAAAAAGGAAGTCAAAAGTAGAAAAGGTTGGACTGTGTCCACTAAATCATGGGGTAATCTGTTTTCTGGCACATCTGCAGACTGACTAATTGACTTGTTGCAGATGAAGGAGCATTGGTCAGAGCAGCCAGGCATCTTCGTTTTGTATTCACTGGAAGGACACCTGATTCAGTAATTATAGAGTCTGTAAGTACATTGGAATAACATTATAATTTGCTGTATTTACTCTTGCTGTATTATTTTATCTACTGAGATGTTTGGTTGGTTATGATTCTTTTACTTCAGAGTTTTTGTATTAATTCTCATCTTTGTTTTTTTTAATTCTGCAGTTGGGACAGGAGGAAAGATATGAACTGCTAAATGTTCTGGAATTTACAAGGTAAACACAAAGTTGTGCACTTAGGTTGTGTGGATTTTATCTCTGATACGGGATCATATTAGGCAAATATGTGATCACTGTGGGCAAAACTGTATATGTGATTAAGGTAGTCCTTTTGGTATTATTATAATACATTTTCAAAGCCATATTTTTTTCCTGTTGTCTCCATTTTTTGGCTAATATTTTTCACTTTTGTGCAAAAATTGAAGAAAATTCTTCATCTCAAACCTTAAAAAGCAATTATGTGAAAAGACAGTATAGGAAAGTATTTAAACTTTTAAATGTATTTCTGAAAGCCCTGACACCATATCATTTATTAAAAATTTGATATTTGGAGGTAGGGGGGAAGATTCAAGTAAGTGTTACACATAAGATACTTTTTCCTTGACTGATAGAATGAAATACTGCATTTGACCATAAGTATACTTGAATAATTACGACTTGTTTAAATACTCAAGACTGAAACCCGTTGTCTTCTGAGCAGCATCACTAGAGCCAGTTAGTTTTCTTGGAAACTGAATTTATCAAATCCTTTGTTTCAGTAAAAATTTTCTGTCGACACTGTTGGAACTAGAAAGGCAGCCATAAGAAATCTGGATGAAGTTTCACTTGTTATATAAAGTGCAGATTGTATCCATGTATGTTGTCTGAGCTCTGAGTGTTCATGGATGCACATTGCTTACTTTGGCACAGGATAGGGAAGTGATTCCTCTGTAGAGGAAGCTCTTTTTTTTCATAGAACTATTACTGGTAATTGTGCCTGCGGAAAGTGATCCTTGTTTTCCTTCCTGTCCTATTATGTTTCCCTTGAGCTTGGCTAAAGCAGCAAAAAAAAAAATAAAAAAAAATCTAAGGTAATACTGGAGAGAGAGGTTGAAGATGTGTATTTATAGGCTAGGTGAAATGAGAGAAGTAATTGCCTGTAATTATAATAATAGTAATAATAATGTAAAAGATTAAAAAAAAATCACAGGAAAAAATAATGCAACAATTTTTTATAGTTTTGAATGTCTTTTAGTGACTTTAATATGGGTGTTTAATATTAGCATTTAATAATTGGCGTTTTTTATATTGTAGGGGATATACTTGAAATTTTTCAGATTTATGCAATTTTTCTGTAGGCTTTTCTTTTGCTTTCTGTTCTGGAAAGTTAGCAAGTATGTAGCACAAAGTCGAACTAAAACCAGTGCACATCTTAGAAAGTTTATTTTGCACTCATGGAGGAGCAGTGGAGGATTCATACATTGTTTGTGATTTTGATCTTTGTCTTGATTTCACGGGTCTTTTTAGACTTCTGTGTCAGTCTAAAATTGTTTTTTAAACAGTGATACTTTATGGAGAAACTAGAATTGCTTTTAAATCTTAACCTTTAGAGGATT
Source organism: Actenoides lindsayi (assembly GCA_025331215.1). NCBI lineage: Eukaryota > Metazoa > Chordata > Aves > Coraciiformes > Alcedinidae > Actenoides > Actenoides lindsayi. The sequence continues at coordinate 62,485 of WTSP01002900.1, forward strand.
ACATTTTTTGGTGGATATCAATCGCCCAACAGGTTTCATAGCTGGTTTTGTTCTTATTCTGCAATATTTAGCTTTGCTTGGAACTGACTTCTTGAAAGCACTAGAGGTCACCCTTGTTCCACAGCAAGAGAAATTTTGACACCAAAACATAACACCATCTGTATGGGTAGGAGCACGTACCTTCAGAGAAGTAATCTGTAGAAATTAAACTATTAAGAGTTTCCAGATATTCCAAATTTTTACCAGAAAAAAAAATGCAAACTAATTTCTTGCCACCTTCCAGTACAAGTCAGATAAGACTATTCTGCAATTAGAGTGCAACAGTGTCAACACTTGTTAGGGTGGTCTCTCAGAGAAGTATGTTAGAGAAGTAACACTTTCAGGAATGCTTAGTAGAGTTGTCTTTTATGGTATTCTTATTTTACAGTGATCATAGGTGTGCCTGTGAAAAAGAGAAATAGTGGACTTATACAATATGCTAATTATATTTTGTTCATAGCAAGGAAGTAGCTCTCAGTCTAACTGGAAAGCAACTGATAATCCTTAATCAACTGATAATTACCCTTAAAATGTAGTGCTAGTTTCTGAGAAGCAAATAGTGTCTTGATAATTTGTGCTGAGTTTGTTTTCTCCAACAGATACTCTGCTCAGGTGCCACAACTGCTATGGTACTTTAAGCTCAAGGAAGTGTTGTTCAGACCCTGCTATTCAGGGCTGCCCGTACTGTCAGGGAAGGAATTGTGCGGTGTTGTGCCCGTTGCTTGTGTTCTGTCTCCTGGAACTGTCAAAAATAGAAAACCGCAACTGTCTCTTGGGAGCCCAAACTATCTCCTAGGTTGGGTATCTGTGGGGCACTTCGTCATTTAAGGATCCACAAGTGTAGAATGTCTTATACTTACTGTCGTCCCCATGCTGACTATATGCACTGTCTTTTCACCTGGACCAGTTGCAAAGCTGATCATTATAGTGATGTGTGATTCCTTATTTCAGTAAGCATAAGCCATGTCCACTATCATTGTACAAACTGCTCATAAATCCTTGCATCAATGTGCCATTACTAGCAGTGCTACTGAATGAGCTTTTGACTTGTAGCTGCTTTTTTGCTTAGAGGAATTAATTGAATTTTTATCACCAGAATTAATTTCACTGGCAAGTATTGAGTATAAATGTAGTAACAGTATCTCAGTATCCAGACTATGTGCTATCTATGGATTTAATGACTGATTGATATTTTTTTTATCCCTGGGGCATATATCCATGGTCAAGCAGAAACCTTCTGTGACAGTTACAGAGTAAAGGTTCTCGTATTCTCACAACCCAAAGGTTTACCCAGTCTACAGATGTATAGAGATCACAACAGTGCTTTTGCAGGATTCCATAGCTTCTAAGGACACAGGGGCTTTCTTAATTCCTTTATTACAGATAACTACAGATTACCATTAGTAAAGCAAGTATATTCATGAGTAATAAAGTACATTTCTACTTTAATAGTAGCAGCAATCAATAGTAGAAGCAAGTATATATTTGCATGTATTACACATATGTACTAAATTATCACTAATGAGGAAATACACTTACAATCAGTTACCTATATGTGCATGCAAAAATCATTTATATATAAGTGTATATGCTTGAAAATAGTACAGGTACAGTGCTCACCAAACTGCTCCCAGGAGTGGGGTCTCAAAATCGATGACAAAGAGTCACTTCATAGAGTGAGTCTGGAGTCAGACAGAGGTGTTTCTGGTTGTGGTTCAATAATTTGCCTGGGAAATCTCAGAGAAAAATACATGCAGGGGTAGCTCTCAGAGCGAGGTTCCATTTCTGGTAAAAGCAAGTCATTTTTATATGGCAGAGACATAAGGGGATGTAGGACAGCACCACCTGGAGAAGTCAATAGATGCTGCTATTTTCTGGTTTTCACCCGGGACAGCCAATAGATGATGATTTATTTTCTCTCAGGCCAACGTTTATATTTCCAGACTTTTCCTGTTCTTTCAGCTAGAACAAGGAGCAGTTCACAATTCCTACTTTCTGAGGATGTTTTTAACTTTTTCCAGACTTTTCCACCTTTCCAAAAAGTATGTTGCAGTTAAACTTGATTGTTTTGCACTTATTGATGGTATCTCAAGATGGCTCTGTTTTCTAGGTATCCAGCGGTACTTCAGACATGCCAGCTGCATTTCTCAAGGATGTTTCTAGTTCCCAGGCTGGCAGGCACTTTCTCTGTCAGTATTTCAGCAGACATCATCTGTTCAGTATTTTTTCCCCTTATAACTGGGTCACCTTTATGGCTGCTCACATCATGTTTATTGTGAAGAAAATAAAACAAAACAAAGGGTCTCACACTGACAGTTATTTGTAGTAGGGCAATTTTGTGGTCTTATGTATTTCACCGGGAAAATGAAATAAAACTGTCACTGCAATGAAAAGGCTCATAAAAAGTTAGAAGTCCTTGACAGTAAGTCCTGCTCATTAGCTTTATTGCAGTTTTACTAAGAAAATGTATGTCAGTCATGATTCAATATCTGTCTTCATAGCTAAAATTTCTGAATGCTACAGGAAACGTTGGTTATTTTTCCAATACATCTTTTGTAGATTGATAGACAGCCATATGCAGAATTTCAGGATTGCAAGACAAGTACAAAACTGCTGAGTTTTTAACCTGTAAGGGTAAACCCACCACAATAAATCAAATTGTTTTTTATGCAAACCCTAAGTTACTATAATGCCTGAAGGTTCAGTTGAGGAAATGTGGAGGAAAGTGTAATGAATTTCAGCAGTAGCAGACCAGATAATCTTGCCAGGAATCAAAGTGGATCTGAGACTTGCTTTCATTTTAGGCAATGTAATTGCTCTTTAGATGATCTGAATTTCTCAGCTGTTGTCTAAACAGATCACCAACTGGACACTGTCTAAGGAATTCTGCTTATCTGAAATTTTTTGAATTAGAGATGAAATGGGGAAGAGTTGCAGCAGTTAATGTCTTTTTATGCTCTCTTGCACAATATTCACAGTAAAGATGTAATTTAATGTTGCTGTTCAAGTGTCTGTACTTGAAGCAAAGTGCATGCATAGGTGGAATTGGAAAATATTTTCTCAAAGATACTCTTCAGTCAGTTACTTCACCAGTATTTATCAAAGTCTTTCCTCCACTTGTCTCCATACATTCCACTTACAGGATGTTTTCCATGGTAGTCTGAACTTCAGGAACCATTCATAAAATAATGATAATTGATGTTGTATAAATGGGATGCAGTTCAGTACTTCTACCTCTTTTCATCTTGAATCTAAAGTATGCTTGTTGGAGGACCTCAAATGGACGACAGAAAGCAGAGAGTCTTCTTCGTGCTTCCCTCCAGTTTCTACTTGTCATGAGGACAAAAATAAAAAATACTTAGATTTTATTAATGACTGAAAACCAGAGAGAGTTAAAGTGAAGTGAGCCCCCTTCCAGTCTTAGAATGCTTAAAACTTTGCATGATGAATGAAGATTTGGGATGACAATAATAGGATTGCAACAACAAAAAAAAAAGTGTATGAGAGACTCTTTGACCAGAAAGGAAGAAAAAGCTGAAATGGTCCATGATGGCCCATCTTTATGATACTGGTCACAAGTGCTTTGTGATTTAAGATGCTTTTTAGTGATCCATGAACAGATAAAGGTGAAGATTCTCAGATTTGTTTTTATGGGGAAAAAGACCTACAGAAGTATGCATAAGAAAAGCAGTATTCACTCTAATTATTAGACAGTAAAACTTTTCCCATCCCACTCATGTGAGAACGAAGTAGAAAATAGATAGCCCTTACTTCTTTTGATTTGTCTTTTATAAGATAGATATTGATATTCTTAGGTAAAATTTGGTAAATACTTATATTTATAAACCACTTTATATAGGACATTTATTTCTCTTTTTCAGTGCTAGAAAGAGAATGTCAGTGATAGTTCGCACACCATCGGGGAAGTTAAGACTCTACTGCAAAGGAGCTGTGAGTTTATTCTGTTTTCACTGTATCAAAAAATATTTGCTACCAACACAAAAGCAAAAGATTATAATATGTTATGGTGGAAGGAATGTTGATGCTTTTTTTCAAATGTACATCATTTTACCATGTAGCTGTTAATGTGATGAACTAGTTAATATCTTTTTTTACTAACTGCCTATGAAGATCTGACAGACATGTTCATCCTGTTCTTCGTACTGGACTAATGATGTTATGCTTCCTATTAATTGCTCCTTTCTGTACTCCAAGGAAGTAGATGAATGTATGGCTTAATCTATTGGTTACTTGCGTGAGTAGCTGAGCATGAATCAGTAGGTAGAAATAGTAATCTAGCCTAAGTGACTAGATGGGAATTTTAACCTATCGTTGATGTTATGCCAGAAGTAAATTTTCCTGAAAACAGTATATGTGGGAAGATATCTTAATCCTAATACATGTGGGAATGGCAGAGTTGCAAATTAGTCCTTGTTCTGTATCTTAAGTCAAGTTTGAGGGCGAAGGGTATGCAAATCCAGTTCTGAATAGTTTAAAAAAATGAAGTTGATTCAATATAAATGTCCATTCTGGATCTTCTCAAGTGGAGAGAAGAAGCTGTTAATACTTGGTATATCCATCTGACTACGAAAACCTGAGGATGGCAGCTATGAAACACTAATTTTAACTTCTAGGCTTAATAATAAAGAGGAAGATAGCATTTTAGGAGATCAAAAGAATTCACATGAAGGGAAATAACAGCAAAAAATGTAGGAGAGAAAAACTGCATAATAGCAGAATTTGTAATTTTAGAGAATCTGAGGATTTGGAATGTCCTTTTTTTCCTTTCTCTGAAATAAAATTACTTCCATTCATTTTTTGATGCTGAAGTGAATTAACAGTGCTGCATATTTTTCTGTTATTTTCTACCTGATTTTTATTGTCTACATAAAACCCCCTCATTTTCCTATTAAGTTGTTCTGAGTTCATTTTATTTGTTTTGTAGGATACTGTAATTTATGACCGTCTTGCTGAAAATTCAAAATACAAAGAAATCACCTTAAAACACCTAGAGCAGTTTGCTACAGAAGGTGGGTGATAATATAAAAATATGAAATTCAGTTACTGTTAAACATTTCAGTTTTGTGGTTTTATGTTGCTGTAATGTTTTGTTCATGTTATTTGAAAATTGTATTTTAGTAGTGCCTCCTAAAAAAAGATTTTCCTCTTCCTGAGAAGTTTCAGTAGTAAGTTCAGGCTTAAAAAAAAAAGAAACAAAAAAACCCCTAACAACAACAAAAAAAAACCCACCCACACAGTACACAGTCAAGTCTTTTAAACAAAACTTATTTTTCCAGAGAGCAAACACATGGCACATTGTTTCTGAAGATCCATTTCCCATGATCACTTTCAGATCCCACACACAACGAATGCTGTCGGAATAGCGCACAGGAAGAAGTAGCCTAAGTAAAGATGCTTGGAAATCATTAGTGTAGTGCTTTTAAGGTAGCTTTTTTGCTATAATATTTCTGTCACCAGTAACAATAAGGGGAATTGCCAGTGCTAGCTTTCCATATGGTGTCTTTTGGTACCTGCTTTTTTTAACAGTCACTTTTAAAAAACAGTTGCTGAAGGTGAGGAACCACTCCATGAGGGTTCATAAAGTAGAATAGTAAGTAAAATTTAAAAGACCATGAAATTAAGATGATTGATACAAACAGCCAGTTATTTAATAATAGTGGATTCCGCAGTGTAGATATGAGCAGGAAAGCCAGACTGTAGAACAGTCTGAACTCTTCATTGTTTTAGTACACTGTTACTAGAACATTAAAATTATTTTTAATATCTCTTAAGAAATATGCTTAAACTGGAAAGCAAACTTTGTTATTTTCCTTCTAAAATACAATCTTATCTCTTGATAACTGATATCTAGCCAAATCTTTTTGTATCACCGAAGGTCCTTTGTTTCTGTCTGTCATATGTATGACTTCTCTTAATTTTTTTTTTTCTTTTAATTTTTAATGGAATTCAACATTTTGATTACTGTGATAGTCAGCACCTTCAGTCTCTTGATTCTGTCAGTGACAACAGAAGCAAGCCACTGGTCTGTTTGTTTTGTTAGTTTTCCATATCAAGATCTCTGCAGGAAACATGTGGTTAAGCCTTAAACAATCTTAGAGTATCAAAGTTATAATAAATTATAGAACAAAATTGAAAGCAGAACTGAAAACAAAGAAATTTGACTGGTGGTACAACATGAAGCCTCAGATGCACCCTTTGAGCTCATTAATCTAGTTATATGAACTGACTGGTCAGTTTGGAGTTTTATGAAAGCCTAACCAGGATCAGTCAAGGAAAAGTTAGGTGTGAAGTTAGTTTGGGTCATAAGACTGTATATTTGGTTACAGAAAAGCTGAAAATAGATCAATAACTCCTATCCTGTGTGAACTGATATGAAAATTTCAGTCCAGTTCTTAATTACTGTTCTCATTTAGTGGTGCAACTGATATTTTTTTCTTCGCAGTCAGGTTGGACTGAATGAATCAACATAAAATGAAAAAAAATTCCACCCGTCTTTAAAACCGCTGTACATACGTATTACTGTTAAGAAATTTATTCAAGTACTTTTTGTACCCTTGGTTTTAACAGATGAAAGGATTTACTGTTCAGAAGAGTGAATTGCTAACCTTTCAAAAGCATAAAATTCAGTCTTAAAAAATAAATAAATTAAGTATCTCTCTCTCCCTCTCTCTCTCTCTCTCTCTGGAATCGATTAAAGAAATCAGTATTTATTTTTGCATCAGATTTAAATTGCAGCTGATGACGTTGCAGTTTCTCATGTGTATCTTTTCATGTGGCAGTACAGTATGTCCTTGGCATTTGCTGCATGCTCTTGGTGCGTTGTTCAAAAATGAAGTGGTTAGCATGGCTGGCATTTATATTTAAGCATTTATTAAGCTTGAGTGTTAATGCGCTTGGATAAACAGGAAAACTGTGTCATTTTCCTATGTTATTGTTCCAGTCTGTTAAGAAGCAGACTTAATATTTTGTGTTCCACTTTTAATTTGGAAGATATATATTTATTTTTTTTAAATCAGAAGAGAAAGAGTCTTTTTTTTTTTTTTAAATTAAAAGTAGAAAAAATAGTCTGATCTAAAAAGAAAAAGCAAATGCCTTGAAAAAATTGTTTGCTGATATTCTCTACACATGGATTTCTTTTTTTCATTTTATCATCTGCATAAAATATTTGTGGAAACAGTACTGCTATTAGTCAGTCATAAATTCCTTTCCTCCCCTTCACCTCATATTCGTTGGTTTGGACCTTGGTAGCATATCCTTATTATGCAGAGGAAAAAAGAAAGTTAGTTGATATTTCAGCCTTAAGTTTATTCTTTGTCTAGATTGTGAGATGCTGTGTTCCTACTGCTGTTCAGTAGCCAAGATATTAGGATTACATATGGTTTTCATCCTGAAGATATTAAATTACTATCTTACGTTTCAGACATGTATGCATTATTTCATGCCCAGCTTCTTGATCATTTTGGAATTGTAGCTGGTGCTCAGCTGTAGACAATAGAAACCTGTGAGCAGATAAAGATTGCATTTAGCCATCCCTGGTTGTGGTGCTGTTTGTCTCCTAGAGAGGTCAAATGATCAAAGGCAGTAACTGCCTTAGTCCTGTCTGTCCCCCTCTTAAATCTACCTTTGTGCAAGTTGTGGCTTCATAAGGCATTTGGCTAGAGCAATGCTCCTCTGAGTATATAAAGAGTTATGCCAATTTTATGCTCCAGAAAGCTGAGAATCTCATAATGTGTGTAAATGAACTGTCGGGATGTTCACACTTGGCTACTTAAATTGAATGTAAATGTGTATTGTCAAAAAATAGATGTTTCTTTTAATTTTGCAGTCTCAAATTCTCACTGTAGTGGTGAAATCAGGTTTTTGCTGAAAGAAGAATATCTGTTAAGTATAACCAGCTCAAAGATTGTTAAGTAAATTCTCCAAATGTTGCCTGTGCAGAAAGATATTACTTCCAACAATTTGGAAAACTAAAAGAATCTGAGAGATGGGGATACTAAATCTGAGTAAATTTAAAGTTGTCTTCTAGGTGGTAAATTTCAAACTTCAACTGAGAATTTCCTAAGATTATGGAGGAGGGTTGAAGAAGAGGGTAGTTGTAACATTATGCTGAAATATTTAACTTTTTTGCTTCCAGCATAGCAGCATCTAAGTTTATAATTTTCTTTTTTTTGTTTGTTGGGGTTTTTTTTCAGAAAAATAATAAAGTCTTACTGTTTTAATGTTCCTAAAAATCCAACGTATATGCCTGCTCATCAAATGTAATTTGGGATTGCTTCATGTTTTGTTTACAGTTTAAGATAAGTCAAAGCTTGTGTAAAATTTCTTCATTTTTTTTCCCCTGAAGTATATCACCTGTATTACATTCAGCTACCTAGAAAGAGTTATTTCTAGAAAGAGTAA